>NDXB01016450.1:52693-66484 GCA_002631895.1 Agapornis roseicollis
TTTTTTTTTTTTTTTTTTCCCCAGAGCACATTACATTTTTTTCCTTGATATATGCAGTGGTAATTTCCAAGACCACATAGGAACAAAAGCAAAGCGTGTACTGTTTGTTTTGATGGCTTATCCAGTCTTTGCACAGCAAGGGTAGAACTCATTCATAAATTGCTCTTCATTTTGTATCAGTTACCACTGTGACCACTCTGTGCAAGTTGCTTCGCACACAAAACTGTAGAAGCATATTTAATCTTTTACCTCACTGAGATCACTTCATGAAGCAATGCATGAAGGGAAATAAATCAAAATGTGTTTGGTTTGGTTTTTGTGGGTTTTTTGTTTTGTTTTGTTTTGTTTTCTGGCCTACATTTTATATGTCTGGCATTTTATGACTCTTCTATATACACTTTCACCTTGAAACATCCTTTTCTACAGCCAGTAGTTGATATGTATGAAAACATGCAAACTATCACTGAAGGCATGTTAAATATTTAATGTCATGCAGGGCAACAGACCTATTCTAAGGGTAGATGGCTAAAACTTAGACTGTGAACAGTAAGGTATTAGGCTCTACTTAAGGTAATGAATTGTTCTAGTATCTCCAAATGATGATATAATAAGCTGCCTTACTTTCTCAACTCTTTTTGGTAGCGCTGATTTACTGAGTCAGGCTGTAGTTGTGAGATATGATAGGAAGGGTGGCTGACAAGCTGCAGGAGTCACTGTAAGAACTGAGACAAGTGGGCTGATGTCCATGTTTTGAAGTCAGCAATTATCTGTATGAAATCTATCTCTGGACATGTTCACTTTCCATTGCAAATCATGCCTTATAAATTGTTCCTTTTTCCTTCTTGGCTAATGTAACATACAGTATAGAGTTTCCCACCACTAACAGGTTGCTATTTATGTGCCATACTTGATAAAGAAAACTAACAACATTTGAGCCTTGCTTTGAAGTGTTAAGCAGGCACTCTTTAGAGGTAACTAACTTGTTTATATTCCTACACACTTCATTGTTTTTTTTCCCATGTTACTGGCTACTCAGTTTAATGACAGAATATTTTAAATAATCCCAGTGGAAATGGCTTGGATGCAGTAACTAAATGCTAAATTGACAAGTAGCTTCTCAGCTGTAGGTGAAATGTCCCTATTGTTGCCTATGCTATTTAACATTCTGAAAACTGTCTTTTGAAACAAGTATTTCCCAACAGAGAAAAACAACAAATAATATCATACACTTTTATTTAAACCAGAACAAATGGATGCTACAGTAAAAATATTAAGAGCCTTTTCTGTCTTGTTTTTATTTTATTTTTTAAAATTTTATTCTATTTTATCTAATTTATTTATTTATTTCACATTAGATTATGCAATTTTTTTAGTTCCTAATATGTGACATGCCACATCAATACTGATGAAATCTCAAGCCTTTGATATTGGATGTTATACATCTCACCAGGTCTTTACCATAAAATAAACATTTAATCTAAGCTAGTCAAGCAGGCTCCATTTGCAGATTAAATACCTCCATACCAATTAAATGCAAGTGGTGTCCTGGGCTGGTGGGATGAATGACCCTCAGTTAAATGCAGATGGAGCCTAGATGACAATCCTATATTTGATGTCACATCTATTTTTTAAATTAGTAAAGTTTGATGAGGTGTGTTGCATGTGAATTCACATAAAGACTGATACAACATAGTATGAATTCAAGATGTTTTTATTTAGAAGAAATTCCAACATTAATTGCTATATAGAAGAAAATAAAATAAATCAGATAACAAAATCTTTTGCTATTATATTCCACTGTGGTATGAATTCATGTGAAGTAATGCACCAATGAAAGAAAGAGGTCTGAATAATCAGATTAATTATCAGCCTTCTTACGAGAGCAACAGAGTCCTTATTCCTTCCACTGTTCCCTAGTTTCACTCTCATCATCCTCTATGGAATTTTGAGAGTAGGAGCAGCGAAAGAAAAAAGTTGTCCTTTACGAAGATTGGGTATTCCAGGACAACTGGGAAAATAAGGAGGACAATAAAGGTGAGAAATCATGGGAAACTGGCCTTTGTTTGAGCTCAATTAAGAAAAAAAGCAAACCCACTCTGGTACTATTTTTTTTTTAAATGTCTCTGAACTGGATCCTCTTTATCTACCTATTTTTGTCTAAATATGGCTTCCTGATGACAATTATTTCAACATTCATCTCCTGTGCTTTATTTTTCATAGTGCATTTGGTAAACTCATCTATTAAATCACTCTTCTTATTCAAGAATGCCACTGCATGCAAAATACATGTTATGAAGAGGAAAATATGAAAAATAAAATGCCATGGTGTAATTAACAAATCCACATTTAAATTGCTACATCTTTGTAGCTCAGCACCTCTAAAAATGAGACTATCCAAAACTGGATTGAAAATTCAGATGTAAGTAATACTGATTGAAAAACAAATACATTTCAAAGCCAAATATTTTGTTTAATGTATCAGTCATTGTAAATAGTGATAGCATCTGTATTTAGCATTTGGAGGCATTTGTACTTTGCACAAAACAAGTGACATTGATATATTTGCTAGTCTGAGCAGTCATGATTGTTAGAAAAGTTAACCCTGCAAGCACTTGCTTAAAAGCCAACCTGAAACTTTTCCCATATATCCCTTGTGTTTAATGAGCCATGGCTACACAGGGACTTACTGTCTTTTGGATATGTAGTTCCACCAGGGTCAGCGAACAACACAGAGAATCACTATTCAGTAATATGTGAATGGGTTTATGATGCCTTGAAAATGTAAGGGCTAAGGGGAAAGGCCCTGTAAACACATAAAGCAAGACTACACTCATTAAAAGTGTTTTAAATAGAAACACTTCTACTGAATTCAGCAGAACAACTATCCTCGAATGTTGATCTTTAAAGCCTCATGGGGATTGTCTGTAAACTTCCCATTAACTTGATGTGAAAATTTCTGATGATGTTTATTACTGTTTTCTCTTTGTTCAAATGATTCACCTAATTTTTTTAAAGGAAGAGTTACTTTCTGGTAAATGCACTTCTCTGGCAAGCTCATAACATTAGCCCTCCTTCAACAAATGTTTAAGCTAATTACAAGACAGCCTTAGAAATAATGATTTGCTGCATGGAAACCTCATAGCAGCCTTCCAGTATCTGAAGGGAGCCCATAAGGATGCTGGGGATGGACTCTTCATTAGGGACTATAGTGATAGGACAAGGGGTAATGGGTTAAAACTTAAACAGGGAAAGTTTAGATTGGATGCAAGGAGGAAGTTCTTTACTGTAAGGGTGGTGAGGCACTGGAATGGGTTGCCCAGTGAAGTTGTGAATGCTCCATCCCTGGTGGTATTCAAAGCCAGGTTGGACAGAGCCTTGGATGACATGCTTTAGTGTGAGGTGTCCCTGCCCATGGCAGGCGGGTCGGAACTTGGTGATCTTAAGGTCCTTTCCAACCATAACTATTCTATGATTCTATGATAGGCAGAGAACTACAGATTCTCTGTTCCAGCTGATTTGACATCTGAGAGATCTGAAAGGTGGCAGTGATGTGAGAAGACAGCGCCAAGACAACAGGTTTCATCCAAGAGTATAGTTCAGACTATGGCATAAGGAGCAGGTATTACATAAACTTACTTAAGTCTCATCATGTCATTCTTGTACCTGTTAAACTGCAGGGGTCCATCAGTTATAGTTCCTTTCTTCTAGCAAAGTCCCACAGTGAAGTATGGTCAAAAGGGAAAAAAATTGGTGAATTATGGATCATTTTTGCAGATAAGGTCCAAATAAAGTTCCTTTTAATCACAGAATCATAGAATAGTTAGGGTTGGAAAGGAACCTAAGACCTTTGAGTTCCAACCCCTTGAGTATCTGAGTAATTTGAGTATTGTTATCTGAGTAACATATCTTTTATGTTACTTTGAGCAAATTTGAAAATGTGGGTAAGTATTATTTTAAAATGCTACTTCTATTTTACTATTTAGAAACAGGCTTGTACCCTCACACATATGTTTGCATGTGTATGGATATGTGCACTTTAAAATGGAAATAAATCCAGTCATATGGCTGTGCAGATCCTATATTATATAATTAACCCCAGGTTGTGAATGATCTTGCCCTTTAATACCCTGAAAGTTAAAAGCCTATACTAAGCCAATTATATAGGCTGAAATTCTTCTTACCTTTGGTCCATTTATTATTCATTAGACTCCTTGCCTCCATGGACGCTGGTCATTTCCGGAAGAAAGCCGATGCCTCCTGTCTTAACTTTTTTTTCAACACATTGACCAAATTCTGCATAAAATACAAAGGCAAGTACATGACTAACAGACTGGACTCACAACTCAGATGACTGAAATCAGAAATTTGTAAGGTGAATCCTACCCACACAGGTTCACTATCTCTATGAAGATACCTTGTGTTGTGTGCAAAATGGATGCTATGACAAATGTAGGCTGTCTAAATTGGGTGTGAAGTTTACATATTTCACTGATGGTTTGGTAATGTCTTCAGCATTGAACAGATATTTTCAGTAACATATGCAAGTAAATTTTTAAAACCCTCAGAGATTCACCTCTTTTGCTAAAAAAAATTGATTAGGTCTTCAACACATTCTTGTGAAGCAAAAAAAGATTATTGCAACAAATGTATTTGACTGAGAGCATAGGCAAGAAGACAAGATATAATTAACTTAGCTCAGAGTCCAAACCCTTAATTTTGAAATGGTAATTAGGGTGTTGGGTTTTTTTGTCTTGAAAATGTTTCAAAAAAGAAAACAACAGCATGATTATTTAAAAGTTTTAGTCTCTGTCTGATATGATTATATGAATGCAGAGTCTATAGCAAAATTGCCACCTGTGCAGAAAAGGCTCATTATGAAAGACATGTGAAAAAAAGAAATATATCATTATTAATTTGATATTGTCTCTACCTGTATTTCTTGGATATTAGGGTATAAATAAATTAGGAATGGTCATTCACTTCACATGTTAGTGCTTGTAGGAATAGCTAAGATATTTTAAAGCTCAGTGCTGTCTATTCAGCAACTGATGGCAAGAGTTGGGTTTTTTTAGTTCAAGACTTCTGTTGATATACAGATATACAATTTTTTTCTTCATTTTATTCCTCCACAAAATAGAAAGTAGCACATGAACCTTACACTGATTTATTTTTTGCACATGACTAAAAACATTCTCAGCTTGGAAACTTGGGGAAACAATGTGTGACATTTATGTAAAGTCTGCCTCTATCACAAAACAGTAGAAGCTTTTCTGGCTTTTCACCTCCAATCTGGATTAAAATCAGAGCAGAGACAAGTTTGGGTAGATGGCATCTTTCATATTTCTTCTTCCCTAGAAGAAGCTGACTAACTCCACCTGATTCTTTGGCAATCCTTAGTGACAGCAGCCCTGGTAGAGAGAGCATGGAAGAGATGATCATGCAGTAAGGCTTTCGAACACGACAGCTTGCACTTCTTAAATAAGAGAAAGAAAGTATGTTTTCTTTAAAATGCCTGGTGCTGATGGAATATGTCCCTGTTCTGTCAAACTGCAGCATTTCTTGCTTTGGGGCCTCATTTTTTTAACATACACTGGCATAAAGTACTTTTCAAAATATCATCTATTTTAAAGTGGTTACCTTCTTTTCTGTTCTCCAGTGAAAATTATAAAATAACTTCCTGCTAAAGATGAAAGCTAGTAGCATCTTTATTCTTCCCACATGAATCTTTTTTTAATTTAGCAGGGGAAAAAAACCTCCTCCAACCCCCCAGAGCACTAGCCCTTCCAGGCTCTCAGTTACATCTTGGGCATGATGTGCTGTGGTATGGAATACCTCTTTGGTCAGTTTGAGTCAGGTGTCCTGTCCCTGCTTACTCCCTGCCTCCCCTCCTCCCTGGCAGAGCATGAGGCTCACAAAGTCCTTGGTCAGAATAAACATTACTTAGCGACAACTAAAAACATCGGTGCTATCAGTTTTGTTCCCAGGTTGAGTCAAAACACAGTGCTGCACCAGCTACTAAGAAGGAGAAAAATTGACTGCTATTGCTGAACCCAGGACAATTGTGGNATCAGTTTTGAGGTTGAGTCAAAACACAGTGCTGCACCAGCTACTAAGAAGGAGAAAAATTGACTGCTATTGCTGAACCCAGGACAATTGTGGAAAGGCTTGAACAGAAAAGGAAAAAAGAAAAGATCTAATTAGACCAAATTGCCTTAGAAAGACTGAGCCAAAGAGGATCACTACAACAGAATGACTTACCAGGTGTTTTAGAAGTGGGGTTTTAGTCCTGGAACTAAAGAAGTCAAAGCTAGAGGACAAAGGAGAATGAACAACAAATTGTGGAAGAAAGATCCCGAACACCTTGTAGTATGTACTCAGAAAAAGTGAAACCAAGGAAGCTGATACAGGAAAATGTATGAAAGAGTATTTGCTGCCATTTGCCTAAGGCTATGAAGATTCTGTGGAAAAGTACCCAGAAGAGTGGTTTCTCAGTCCTTATTGTTACATCATCTTTTTCTGCAGTCAGTGGGTAAGATGATGGAATTACTCCTTATTTTAGTATTGTGTGTAATTATTGTGTTAAATAATCTTTTCTTGAAGTCCAGAAGGCTTTTTCTCCTGCTGTAATATACCTGTCCAGAATCAACTCCTCTCCAGTTTCTGATTTTAAATATTTGTTAGAAGTGCTTTTATGTCAGCTGGCAAGGTGACAGTAGAACAATCCTATCTACAGTAGAAGGAAATGTTCTCTTCAAAAGCATCATGCAAAAGAACAAAAGGAATTAAGAATTAAAATAAAGCACTTAATATGCTACAGAGTCCCTGGGATTTCTCTGATATATTCACATATGTATCATAATAGTTATCCTGCCTTTTCCTGTCAGTTGTATGAGCTCATCTACATTGTTTTTAATACTGATACTTAGAACAGTTGCCTTGGTTATGCTTGTTTAAACACTTCCTTGTTTAACTGATAGGCACCAATACATGAACCAAATACACAAGGACGTGTCACTTCTCTCTTTTGCATGTTATATTGCTTTTTATAAAAAGATAAAATTGATTTTCAGAGACAACAGGCTATTACAGTAAAGCTTCACCTCAAAGAATGGCAGTATAGTCGAATGGAGCAAACACAGTTACTCTGATAGGGAGCTCCCTTCTAGTAAGGAGAGGAAATAAGGTTTTTCCAACTTCAGACACTGAAAAATTATGGGTTAAGTCCATTCTCAACACATCAAAGATAATAATTAAAAAACATTTTTAAATTTTATTAGGTTTTGAAGCTCTCTGTGTGTTCATATCACACTTTCAAGTTATTCTTTTCAGCCAAGAGTAGGTATTTTAGTTTTTAGCTAAAACTGGAATTATGTTTTTGCTCCTCATCTCCAGCAGTTGAGGTTTAAGAAAATGCATTAACGAGAAGAAGGTCCCAGATAAATTACACAAGCTGGGAAAACCTATATAAGAAAACCATAGAAGATACGGCGGCACCAAGAAAATTATGCAAAATTCAGAGAGTGAAAGTTACATACTGATAGCTGATCTTTAAAAGGAATTGTGCAAACATTCAAAATGCCAATGTTTGACTGTTCAATTTAATAAAAGCAGTAAGAAATATGTTTCTCATTTCACTGCTGCTTGCTATTCACACAGGCTAATTCTCACTCTGCCAGTGGCTCATTTCTTCAATTACACGATGTACCTTCATTACAGTTGATGTATTATATTAAACAGTAAGTGCCTTATGTTAATATTCTGAAACTTGTTGTTGCCAGGCATCCTCCTTAAAGAAAAAACCCTAGAATTTTCTTTTTAATTAAACAGTTGTCTTCAATATGAATAGTTGTCATAAGCTACTGCCATTACCCAAGGGGTAATGTTACCAAAGATCATTACAGAACTATTCAATAAGAAATCCCACACCTGTATTTATTGGATGTGTTTATATAGAACACATAAAAAAGAGCCAAATGCCAAGTAGACAATTCTGTAGTGTGGGACTCAAAGAGAGGAACTGTGTAGCAGTACTGAAGAAACTTTGGGGAGCTTCTACAGTTTCTATTGTATTTTGTGGAGAAATGAGACAACCACCTGTATCATTTGTATCATCTGTTCCTATGACTGTAGTACTCATGTTTTGCCCTCAGTTTTTCCATGTTGTGCGTTGCAGACATTTGACTCTTCTCATTAACTGTCCTGTAAGTTTGATGAGAATATTACTGGAGAAATCTAGGTAGCTTTTAGTAATAAGCAATGGCAAAGGCAGAGTGGGTACTGACTCTTGTTATGAACCCAAAAGTGGGCCTGAGTGGAAAAGGGGTAATCTGATTAGGAAACTCAGGGTAGCTGTAAAGATGACTGCCCTGTCACTTTTTTGTGCATCAATGTCTACACAGCAGATATTGGCTCATGTAAACCAAACCTGATCGCTTACAAAGTCTTGGGTAAAGTGGATTGATCATGTAATGAACCTGGTCTTGATCAGTGCCTTTGGGCCAGTTCCTGGAAATTTGAAATAGGAAATTTGACTGTGAACTTCACAGTGTGTAGAAATTTCCCCTGCATGATTGACTAAAGCAGAGGGCTTATAAAAAAATATGCTCAGCTTCACATGCCTTCCAAGCCTGGGAAAACAGTGGGAAGTTATTTCACTGTGTTTTTCTCTCTTTCCCGGTTCTTCTTTGACAACTGCAGTAATATGCAATGAAATAATGATTTTACAGTATTATTGTGTCTTGGAAAACAAAACAAAACAAAACAAAAACCAAATCAAACCAAACCAAACCAAAACCAAACAACAACGACAACAACAAACAAAACCTACCAACCAAACAAATGAAACAAACAACCAAAAAAAAAAAAACCCCATCCAAAAAAACCCAAATAATGCTTTCTAACAATGGGATTCGTTATTTAATCAAAGCAAAACTAATGTGATGGTGTGTCCAAAGATGATTCAGTTCATTGTAAGATAATTGCCTAAGACAAGTGGGATAAATTGCCCTCTAGAAATGTCATTCTTTTTCTATTGCCTCCTGAGGGAGCCCAGATGAGTAGGTTAGATCATGTGCCTAATTTCTAACAGGCTAAAACTAAGTCAGCAGAATATTACCCTAGAAGGTAAAGATAATCTCTTCGACATCTCACAGTATTCAGTGTAACTTTAACACCAGAAGAAGCCTTCAGTTCAGTTTAGTGATAGAAAACCTCTCCTACTGTACCTAAAAACAATCTTTAAATTATGCAAAATGCTGTAAGGCAAACCTCACACCATTTCTTTTGTTTTCAGAAGACTAAAAAGACTTCAGATTGTCTTTTTTATAATTGATGCAACTACATTTAGTTGTCCTGGTGATTATGTAGAACTGTTTTTCTCAGTGCCTTAGCTGAAAATCACCCTAATGGAGAGCTAGGCAGAAAAACATATTTGGCAGGAAACTGTAGATTGTCAGAGAGCTGTTATCTTTACAAAGAAAACCTAACAAAAATGGAGGAAAATATGAGAAAAGAATGCCAACTCCTGCTGTTCCTTCACCAAGAATATTACCTCTAGAAAGACCACTTTCCAGAACAGCAATGAGGGAAATAGAGCTGAAATTTATAATGCTTCATCTAAAAGGAAGAAAATACTTCAGATGCTGCTAAGAAACATAAGTGATAACTTCAGAAAGATAAAAAATACTCTCATGATATTAAGAGTTTTCATTAGGTAAAGATATAAAGTCATTGTGAGGCAGTTTCTACCTTAACTTTAACCAAAGAAAAAATGAAGAGGCTTTAAACTGAGGCTTGAAATTGTTTTGGACAGCCTAAAAAAAAAATCTTAGACTAAATTTATATTAAATTTCTTACCCTTTCAGTTGCCTGCTTAGACACTGAGCAATACCTAATTTGGGAAAGTACTCATAGCTCCTCTATAAGACAGTGAGGTATTTCCATTACCTGTAAAATTTTCATTGCTTTCCAGATATGCTTCTTCCACCAGTTAAAATGAAAGTGTATACTGACCAGAATCTGAATTGATATGAGCAATGCAGGAGAGAAAGCATAGTTCTCTGCGAACTCCACTTTCTACCTTACATTATGCATTTTTCTTTCTTGGTCTCTCTTCTTTAATGTCTGCTGCAGGAGTGTTAGAATTATTGAAGGAATTTATTTGCGCTTAGAAAATATGAATTTACTTCTCACATCTTCAAGAAGATTTTCTATGTGAACATGAGAAAACCACCTGAGAGCTGAGGTGGAAATACAATAAACTTGCTTAAGTCTTCAGAGCTCAGTTCTGAAGACCTAGGGACAGTTCAAACAACTATTCTTTCCCCCCTTCATGTTGATAGATGAATATTTGAATGGTTCCTGAATGCTTTAGGAAGTGCCCCACAGTAAATAAAAGCTGTGCATCTATCTGGTGATGATGTGGGTCATGCAGTCTGGTTGCTTTTCAAGACAAATAAACCCTAATAAACACAAGAGTGATTGACAAGAGAATGTACCTTATTACACATGCAAAAAATATTAGAGTTTTTTTCTTGTTTTGATATTATTAGGGTAATACATATCTCTCTGTATCTAGCAATAAGCACAATAAATGGTCAAAAGTTTTCCTAGATCTTCTTTTCCTTTTAAGGTTGATTGAAAATTTCTTCCCCAGAACACCCTAGGAATCGACTATAACATTTAGCCAAATAAAGTAAAAAAGAAAGTTCAGAAGTATTAGTTCTTGGCACCAAATTTCATTTAGCTTTTCCAAGACATCAGTAACTGTATCCAATCAAACCTCAAAATGTATTGTAATTATTTTTCTGTACAGAATATGACCTATTACCATGTACTTACCCCAGTAGTAGACCTTCCTCAGGATCACAAATACTTCTAGTTATGAGTAGTGTTACAGCACAGTTGTGCTACAGCAAAAAGAAGGATAATTATTTGATATTGATAATGAAATTAAACAGTTTATGAATCATAAATCAAAATAGAACATTACTCAGGAAATTTAATAAATTAATAAATGTCTTTTACCAGCTTTTATGTTTGTGTTTCTTTAAGAACACTTTCATATTTGTTCTGGTTATCATAATAGGTTTGTCTGCCATATCTGTCTCTGAACTTGTAGTAACTTTTGAACCTCTTACTGATTTCAAACTACTTTGACACAGAGGTGGAAATTTCATAAAGGAATTCTTAAGTATGTCATAAAAATCTGGCTGGGTAAAGGAGTATGTGTCCTAATGAAAAGAAAATTACCATAGGAACTTATATCTGGTTAGGTACAAAGAATTAAACCAGGAAAGAGTCCTTAAAAAGAACCCTGATGCATGGTTTCAGTCAAATTTGGACCCTTCAGGGCTTTTTTAGTGAACTCCCCTTGCCTGAAAGAAGTTTGCTTTTCTCTTAACCTAGACTGTTTTAGAAATGCTGAAATCAAATGAGATGAGCTTTGAAGGCTCTTAAACATTCACAAGATTCCCCTGGCTTCTACACATGTATGAAATGAAACAGCCCAAGATGTATAGCAAGTCTGACAGTTATTTAGAATTCTCGTCCTGCTTCAAGCTTTATAAATTTAGGAGCTAAACTGTGTCTCTCAAGTCATTAATACAAAATATGCAAAATAGCTTCATTCTCTTTTCTGAGTGTAGAAGACTACAGATGTCACTCCTACATCCCTAAATTTTTATTTACTCAGCAAAACACAACTGTCCACCTGGCTATGACCAAATATAGGAAAATAATTTAAATTACTTTGGCACCCATGATGCAAGATAGCTAACACTTGTGTTCATTGGCAATGGAGATGAATGCTTGTTTAACGTACATGAAAGAAAAACAAGACACTTTAGTTGAAGTGCCAGGGGTTAAAATAGCAAAAGTTGGGCCTGGAGTGTATTATTCTTTAATAGTGCAACAGGCAAAATCTTCTTAAATTAATTCAAACTGAATGAACACAGCCATTTGTAGGTGAGGTATGCCCAACTGCATCATTTGAATTAATTTCTAATTCTTGTTCCATCCCTACTTCAACTAATAAGGAAAAGGTAAACATGTTTTTGAAAGTATCAGAACATTTTGCATAATTTTACTTACCATAGTAAAAAGCTGGCAAAAGTTATAATAGAAATCTGAAAACAGTGGCCATAAATTCTCTAAGACCTCCATTTCCTGTGAATGAGAATAAAAATGGGTCAGATATGTACATCAGAGCTTAGAAGAACAGAAAGTAAATGGATAAAAGCGTGTTTTGCTTTCTTTAGTAAGATGGCCACACATACCTATATTTTATTGATTTTGCTTATGGATATTTTTAAAAATCAGGTTTTGATAGTATATATACATATTCTTGTAATACATAGTAAGTTCTTACTGTAAAAAAATCTTTAAAAAGTTCTAAAAATATTTTTATTTTGCATATTGTTTATATATACTTAAACAATATTACAAGATCATTTAATATATTAATGACAATTTCTAGCTATAATACATCCGTACCTCAAGCAATTTGGCAGTCTTTAACTGGAGTACTGATAGTGAAGCACTCTGCTTTGTACTCCTTGATTTTATGCTACAGGTAGTAGGTGTTGCTTGTTTCTTTCTCAGACTACACAACTTCTGCAGAGGAAACATTGCTCATCTCATAACAACCTTTGCAGTCATCAAGCACATACAACAAACTCCAAAGGTCCACTTTGGTTTAGTAGAGACAAGTTTGAAGCAGTTTTTAAGGAACTTGAAGAAAGTAGCTTGGATGAAGTACCTGGAGGAAGTCTCAAACTTTTTTGCTCACAGCTCTGCTAGCAGTATTTAGAGCATACTTGTAAATAAGCAATAAGGAAACTAGTATTTTAGAAGCACATACCCTTTCATGTCACTAACCAGTATATACGAAGCAGGGTGGCAAGAGGGAAAGCTAGTGAGAGCAACAACAAAACAAGTGTGCTTAGCAGCAAAACAAACCAGCACTTAGAGTCTAAGTAGGTGACTCATATAATAGGAAATGAGATAATTAACAGAAATAAAGCCCCAAACTGAGAACAGTGGAAAAACTGAATTCTGTCACTTCAGACTGAAAGAGTGCCTGTGGTGACAGTTTATCTGTCAGAAAATAAAGAGCAATACAATATGTGTTATGTATAAGTATTCAATTTTGCAAGCATTAAAAATTTCCTAGTTTTTGGCAGGTCTGTATCATGGGACTTGTGCCTCCAGGATTTTGGAGGACAGTCCTCAGAGAAACCTCAAGGAAAATCTGCAAGTAGCTAATGTAAGTGAAATGCTCTGAAAAAGGGGCAGAATACATATGGATGCTCAAAATGAAGGAATTCACAGGCCAGGACAGTGGCTGAAAGCTGAGGAAAACAGGCAATACATTCTGCAGAAAATAATACGGAAATCTGAAAGAATAAAAATAATCAGCTTCTGGGCTAAAATACAAGAGAGCAAAACCTACTACCCTCTTTCTACCCAATTAATTGCACAGCTTCTTCAGGAAGAAGAAAGCAACTGAGAAGGTCAGAGCTGGACCTGGAGAGAAGACTACTTGTGATGTGATTTGCACACCCGTTGCCAGACAACTGCTGTGCTTGCTGGGGTACAAAAGGAAGAAAGGAATAACTCTTTTACGTGTTGCTTGACAATGACTTTATATTATTTTTATTTTTTTTCCATTGAGAAAAAAGATGAAAAGAGTGAAAAAGTTTAAAATAGTTGGGTTTTCTTTTTCTTTTTTTTTTTTTTGGGGGGGGGGGGTTTTGGGTTAAGGTTTTTTTTTGGGGGGGGGGGGGGGGTTGG
>NDXB01016451.1:0-19492 GCA_002631895.1 Agapornis roseicollis
TGCTGTTCAGGAATAAGTCTGGGAAAAATTGTTACAAATATCTGTAATATTTCCTCCCTTATTGTCTATGTCTTCCTTTTTGAGGACTTGCTGAAATCAGGCCAACAGTTGTCTCTCCCACAGAAAAATACAAAATAAAAAGCAGTTCTAAAGAAAGAAATCTCTTTAATAACCACAAGCAGAGCCATCACATTAGAGCAGAAAACAGACTGTGGATCTGAGTATGGGTATAGGATATACAGGAAGTTAAGTTCATGCAGGGTGGTGGGTTCTTTTACTCAGCTTCACTCCTGTGTTTCTGATGCTCTACCTGTACATGGATGAGGAATAATCTGAGGTCCATGCTCTCATTAGTCTTGCTAACTATAAGAGGAAATAATGTTGTTTTGTACTAAAATTTGTTAATCATCAAAAATATATACATTTGGTTTCAGGGTCTAAAGCTATTAAACTGAGAAATAGGAAAAATAAAATTTGCTAAAATATTCCACTCAAAAAAAATAATAGTAATAAATTCCTACTCAATATAATGATCTTTTAAGGTTTTCCTCTTCTGACTATGCTGCACAAAGGCAAAAGATAAACAACATGTACTTTAGACCCTTGCAGTCTCTGAAAGAAAGGTCTGTCATTCTACAGTGGAGGTTTAAGTGTTTATTTTATGTGTGAGCATAAATCCCCCCTGGAAAAAGCACTGGGGATGATGGAAGATTATAGGGTGTGATTTACTCACATTCATATCCTGAGAGATAAAATGCTTTGAAATGGTCTCCGTGCAATCTGATGTAGATTGCTGTGGAAGTAATAAAAGTAATGAAGAATGTCTATTGTTTCACATATAGAAATTGTTATTTTGCATATTTGAGTTGAGAATCTCCTGACCACCCTAAAAAGTTTCTATTGATTTCCCTGATGTTTCCGACAAACCATCAACGTTTTGATTTTTTTATTTTTCTTTTGGTTTGGTTGGTTTTTTTGGTTTTATTTTTTTAGTTCTTCTTATTGTTGGGTGGGGGTGGGGAGGAGGGAGCTTGTTTGTTTATTTGGTTTTTAATGATGTGCGCTTTTGCCCCACCCAGTGGCCATTACCTAAATTACCAGCTCTGCTTGAGTTTTAGTGTTTTCACCTCCCCGGCCCAGCCTGTACGGTGGATCAGCCACTGAAAACTGAGCAAAAGCAGCATCTGTCCCCCGTTGCGACCATAAGTATATTAGACTATCATTATCTGCAATGACACTACCATCTGTAATGTGCTCTGGGGCAAAAACGGGCACTGCCAGTAGCTTTGGCACCACAGGCAGATGTTTTATCATGCAAGAAGATGCATGAAGACAAAATATGTGATACATGAATCCAAGTACTTGAGAAAAGAGAGAGGAGAGGGAAGCCAGGATTTAAATGCTGTTCATGTGTCTCACCAACAAGATGGAAATAAGGCAGCATAGGCTAAGTTAGGTGCATTACTCAATTTAAAGGAATAACAGGTGTACAAAAGAGACTCATTTTATTGCACTAGGAAATCTGAGAGTCTATAGCTTTTCATGGACTTTTATATCTCCCCTTTTTTCACACATAACTTACAAAAATTGGTTTCAAATTAAAGCCATAAGTGGAAGTTGTTTTCTCAAAATTCTTGCTTTCACTAATCTGTATCAGAATACAAAACACACAGACAGAAAGATGAGAAATAAAGACAGAGATAGTACTTTCTTTTTTTCAACCCTTGTAATAATTTTCTTCTCTATAAATCACAGAACTTTTATGTAGAACTCTATTTCCCTGAACAAATTTCTCTGTCATTAAGTTCTCAAGAAACCTGCACCTCATTGTCACATGTGGAGGCACAACTACAAGACAGAGAAAAATATATATTTTCAGAAACCACAAGCATTCTGGACAATACTTTTTGTTTGGTTGGGTTCTTTAGATTAACTTTAGAGGTAGGAATGCAAAATCACATATTTCAACAAATCTCCTGCAAAACATGCATGCAACAAACACAGTTCTGCTCTTCTTATAAACCAGATGCTTCTTGAATATGTGCATTATATTATGTCTGTTTGAACACTAGCTAGATGTCTTAGCCACAATTGGGACTTCAGTGTCCTCTATTCTGCATTCATAAGACAAAAGAAGCCACTATCAATAAAAATATACATTCCTTCTACAATGAAATGCATCTACAAAAGCTACTTCAGTACTCTGCCTGCAAAGGTGTTAACAACATCATTTCCAGAAGTCTCTAACACGAGTAGCTGCAGATCTGCATTTGGTGTCATTTCTTACCCAAAAAGGAAATGATCATCTTCTTTTATAATACCTTATAATATTGTTGTTTTTCTTCTAAAAAGTGCCTACTTAAAAATACAGTCTCAAAGAGTTAAGCCAGTTCAAGCTGTTCTAAACTTGCCACATTTGTCTAGAGGAAGTTTCAGAGGGTTTGTCAATTTTAATTAGAAATGGCACAATGATTATAGAATCATGCACAATGTAGCAGATTATCAGGGCTACTTGTTAAATTATAAAAGGCTGGCTAAGCTTCAGAGTGAAGCTAATGTCCAAGTTAGCAAATTTGATAGTTTATCATTGAAGCTAGTGTCCAAATTAGCAAATTTGATAATTTATCACTTATGCTCACAAAAATAATAGTTTTTTCCTTTTTTATTCTGCTGATTGTATTTTTTACCTGAGAAAAATACTAAGCCTGTAGGTCTTTAGCTAATTTCTGCAAATAAAACCTGAAAATTAAACAATAAAACCAAGTAAAATACCATGCTATTTCATCAGCTTTATCCTTTTTAACATTTCTTATTTTTATGTTAAATGAATAATATACCCTTTGCTGGAGAAGAGTAAGTTTTTGCTTCAGAAGGTCTTTTATTGTGAATTCTGAGAACAAATATTTAACTAAAGAAAACAGACACCTGCAAGAGGTAATATACACGGATGGAAAGAGAGGAAAAAATAGTCCACCATATACCTTCTCCGTTAGGAATGTGTAACGTTGAAAACAGCTCCTCCTGCTCCAGCAGTGACACAGAAGCCATGTCTCCCTGTACGAATTCAGCCTGAATGCAACACATGAAGCTGAAGCAGGGTCTCCTCCATCATCCTTGGATGACTTGCCATACTGCCGGATTTTGACTTGTGGGACAACTCTGACTTCATGCCCAAGGTAATATGCTGATTTTCCTGCTTGCAGAGTTAACTGTACACAATTTTTTTTTTGTGAAAGCTAATGAAAAGAGAGACGAGAACAAAATTCTCCAACAGTATAAATCTAAGATGATAATTCATGAAGTGCCAGACATCTATGAACACTGCTGATGGTCACTGGAAAGTTATTCCCCCTCCCCTCCCTCCCTCCTCCTTTTCTTCTCTCTCTCTTTCTCATATACTGTAGTGACTGTCAAAACAGCAAATCTGCACTAATATATTACATCCAGAAATAAACTCTTATAAAGTACTTTATTAAAGAGTAGACCTGTATAATGATTAATTTCATTAGGCAACATTCTTCCCTGAAGGCTTCTGTTTGTAATGAAATCTTCAGACAATCTCTACCTACAGAAGAAAAATTGCAAAAATATAAAACTATGACATACCGATCTTTTTAGATGATTGAGCAACAATACTCAAACACACACACCCCCTGAACACCCCTTTCCTTCCCCCCCTTCTTTTTGGTACATTCAAGCTGTTTACACTGCATGGTGCAAAATGACGATTAACTAAACTAGAACTTCACAATACCAAAGCACTATTGCTAGAACACATTAACAACATGCAAAACAAACACAGTGAACTAGAGAATCCTTAACCTTAAAAGATTGTATTCCAGAAATGAGTATGCTCAATAATCATATTTATTTACAGTGTCTCTGAATGCCACAGTAATTTAATGAAACCCTGACTGGTTTGTTTACAAAATTAATCAAATGTAACAAATGTGGAAACTACCAACACCCACAAAAACAAAGGCCTTTCTTAAAACCTTCACTTACAGACCTGAATAAAGCCCTTTGTGGAATCTCTAATCAGGAACTTTATACATATTTATTGCCTGAAAACATCTTGATTCCAAGACTCAAGAATGCCTTGTTTCAAATTAGAGTAACCTTCATTTTGGGGCAAGGGCTTAATCTTGCAGTGGACAATGTGTTTTTTTTTCTTTTCTGTACATAGACAGCTATCCTGTATTGACAATGAGCTATACTGAAGAGGCCTTGCTTTGGAGAAATAAAGAATGTCTGCATTGTGCACACATTCTTATGCTGGATATTTACCTTTGCCTACAAGACTTTAGACTCCAGTAAATAGGGATTATGCAGTGGATCTGCCCTTACAAAGGTTTGGTTACTGTGTAAAGATGCTAGCTTCCTCTATTGCTTTCTTTATTTTTGATTTTATTTTCACCTCTCAAGAATTCAGAGATAAAACATGTTTTGAACCTTTTTTAGATAAAGTTGCCTTATGCCTACAATTGATCCTGTATCCCAGCCTCTGAAATTTGCTAGTTTGCTCTAATTTATTTAAATGTAACCATCTTTCAGCATAGTTTCGTACTGATCTATATTAAAATGATTGCAAAGATATTCAATTTTCAGAATAGTGTATTAGTTCAGACTACAGAATGGGCATTCTAGGGGAAAAATTCTGATTACTCAGCAATGCCATTCATACTTCTGAGTGCTCTACATAGGTCAAATGATGCTGTTGTGAATATCTAAGCCAGGAGTTGAGAAGGTTGAAGATAAGTAGAAAGGAAACCTTTCTATTATGATATAATTTTTCCAATTATCCTGGTTTATTTTTAAATAAAATTGTTATCAAAATAAAATATTGGTTTCCTCTGAAGTTTCCATGCTTCTGCGAAACAGGATTCTTTTTTCTCTGTTGATTTTTATTTTTAGCATATGCAAAGTTGCAAATATTTTTAAGTTTACTGTCTACAATATGCAACATAATTTATTCAATAATTAAAATGCAGTGATTGTCATTATGAGTTCAATATTTGTTCACAGTCATTGCATGTTGATATCAGACAATCTGAAATTATACTTACCATAGGAAGGTATGGCCTGATTCATATCTCATGCAGAGCAATGCATTAACCACTACTGACATTCTCATTAACTCCTGGATCTTTGCTTTAGAGCTATATTTGGTCTGCTGTATAGGATCATCTTTCATGCATACATGCACCATTCAGTGTAGGTATATTCATCTTTTACCTTTCATTTCCCCTTTTTCATCATCTGCAAATGATGGGTCTAAATGAAAACCATTTCAGTGAAGAACACAGTTATCATTTCTTTGCACTGTCTGAAGTACCAGAGATTTCCAGATGATTTCTGTAATCTTTGGATGGACACAGAGAGTCTTTGTTTCTAGATTCAGACAAGAGTTCAGATCTGCTCCTGCCATTATAGTAGATAGTGTATTTAAGTGCTATGGTAACTCATTTCCTCATTTTTAGCACTTAGTAAAGTATTCCTGTAAAATGGTTACTTCCAAAACTAAACATCTTCCCTAATCTGTTTCAGGCCGCATTTGATGCTTGGGAAATGTGTCTTCCTGAGTATCCTGCTAGGGTTTCTGAGGTCTGTCAGTTCCTGGTGATGACCTCACTCCAGCCTAGGCCAGACCCCTGGAATGAGAGGCCCCTGGAATATTCTGGACTCATGGACCCTGCAGCAGCACAAGTTCTTCAGTACAGTGAGGCTACAAGCATGCTCTGGCTGCTGATCACACCTGCAGCATGGCAGTATGGGAAGGAAAGAGGGTAACATTTCACGCAGGTCTTTTTCCAGGCTTCTTAAGGAAAAGGAAGTTAAAGCAATTTTTATTAAAACTGTATGTATTGGGTTTGTATGGCAGGGTTTTGGTGGAGGGGGCCTACAAGGGTGGCTTCTGTGAGACGCTGCCAGAAGCTTCCCTGTGTCTGACAAAGCCAATGCCAGATGGCTCCAAGAGGGGCCTGCCACCGGCCAAGGCCAAAGATTATCCCAGAGGCACTGTGATTAACACAGTTAAGAAAGGGGAGGGGAGGGGGAAGGTACCCTGCACAACAGCAACTTCAGATAGAGAGACAGTGAGAATACGCAAGAAGAACAGCCCTGCAGACACCAAGGGCAGTGCAGAAGGAAGGGAGAAGGTGCTCCAGGTACTGGAGCAGAGATTCCCCTGCAGCCCATGGTGCAGACCATGTTAGGGCAGGCTACTCCCCTGCAGACAATGGAGGTCCATGGTGGTGCAGATCTCCACCTGCAGCCCTTGGAGGACCCCACACCAAGCAGGGGGATGCCCGAAGGAGGTTGTGACTCCTAGAAAACCCATGATGGAGCTGGTTTACTGCAGGACTTGTGAGCCTGCGGGGAACCCACACTGGAACAGTTTGTTCCTGAAGGGCTGCACCCATGGAAGGGACCCACACTGGAGCAGTCTGTTCCTGAAGGACTGCACACCATGGAAAGGACCCATGCTGGAGCAGGGAAAGAGTGTGAGGAGTCCTCCCCTGAGGAGGAAGGAGTGGCAGAGATGTGATGAACTGACCACAGTCACCCATTTCCCCATACCTCTGTGCCCCTGGGGGAAACGAGGTACAGAATTCAGGAAGAAAGTTAAGCCTGGAAGAAGACAGAAGTGTTTTAAGATTTGCTTGCCTTCTCATTATCTCACTCTGATTTCATTGTAATAAATCAAACTAATTTTCTCAAGTCAAACCTGTTTTGCCTGTGATAGTATAGGTATCAGTACCATAATAGCCAAGGGTGGGTGATCTCTCCCTGCCCTTATCTTGACCCATGAGTCTTTCGTTATATTTTCTCTTCCTGGACTAGCTGAGGGGGAAAGTGATAGAGCAGCTTTGGCAGGCACCTGGCATGCAGCTGGTGAATCGTACTGTATAAAAAACAACTGGTCTTGCAGTGATTTAGATACTTGTCATATTCCAGATGCAATTTCCAAATGCAACTGTAATTGCATTCTGAATATAAAGTGTATTACAATAGTCTACGCTGAGCATGATACAGGAAACTCAGGAGCTAGATCTTGAGTCCCACCACACATAGCTGCACTGCACACTCAAAAACCACATGCTCTCCCTGTCCAGTCATCCTTCCTCTCTGCTCCACTAAATTCAATTTCAGCCTATTAAGCTCAAGACTAGAGCAAAAAAGCTTTAAACAAAGTTACTTAATATTAATTTGAAAGCCAAAGTATTCCATTAAGGGAAAAAAAATCAATAATGTTAAGATGCACAATATTTTACATAATAAGTGCCTGAGGAATAATGAAAAACATGTTCAAGATCTTATTCTGAAAAATTGTAAAATCTATTAAATGAATTGTTTGGTAAATATATTTATAGATTTTTCCAACTGAGTACAAAAATAATGTATACAAGGTATTTTTTAAATATTATATACAAAATGTGGGAAAATATATTACATGTATAATTTGATGAACTGCATATTGAGACATCAATAGAAACTATTGTTTTGCATGAACAATAAGTGTTATACTGCATGAATGAGTTGTTACTGATTAGATTTGCATGGTTAATGTAAAATTTATCTTTTTAGGTATTAGACACTACTAAGCCAGCCTTAGTAACTCTTTGTTGTTCAAGATATTTAAAAAGGAGACTATTTAATTTTCTTTGAACTTGATGAATTCTGACATGCTTAAAAAATGTGACCCAAAGAAATCTGTGGTGTTTCTTCTCATCAGAACCTTACAGGTTTGGATCCTTAGAAGTTTGAGAACATCACTTGTAACTCGGGAATAAATCTGACTCTTTGGGTGGTGAAAAAGAATGGTGTATACCTAGGCAGCATAAAGTAGGGAAGACAAATTTATTTCATTATATTTGGATGCAGTATTCGATGGACTAAGGCCTTTTAGTGTGTTAAAAATGAATAGACAACCTTCTTGTGAGCATTGTTGAAAAGCAAAGCAAAACTTGTTCAAAAATCCTATGGGTTTTCTACCTATATTATGGAGTAGCTGAGGTTGGAATGCAACCTGGCTTTTGGTATCATACTCTGTAACACCGGATCTTTGTAATGCCAAGTTTACAAATAAAACTGGCAGAGAAGCAGGCAGCTTTCTATGTAAAATAGTTCAAATGTAAAACCCCTGATTTTTTTTCAATAACAGTTTCAACTTTTAGCAAATAGATAATTTTTTCCCCTAGGAGCTGAAAACTCAGGACATTTAAAAAAGAGTCGTGTACATGTTGGCCAAAAGCGCATCAAAGTGAAAAATTTTGCTAATGAACCAAACCTACTGAGAATAGTGGCATGAGACTTTCGAATGCCCATGGGGCATTATTATCAGCAGATTGGAATAAAAATATTTCAGTTGAGAATTTTTGACATTCAGGTGTTTTGTTTTTGTTGAATAGATATAATTGTCTGTGGAGGGCAGACACATCTCTATAAGTTTGTTATTTTTGTAAAACACTTAAATATATTTTGATAAAATATTTTTGATGAGATATTTGTGAATAAGCATTTTTCTCTTCTACACTGTAATTTACCTCAAAACTCATATAATTACTATTGGATTTGTTTTGCTTCCTTGTTCTCACAGAGATAAGTGTGCTTGAGAGAGTGTCTTTTCAAACACTGTACGCACTTTGATATTAACAAAAATAGTAAGAAAATAGAATAAAAACATAAATGTAATTGCTTTTGCTGCATGATTGATTGCTTCCACAATACAATTAAGCAGGAGGGAAAAATTCTTGCATCTTTGGCAGATAATTCAGGGTATAGCACACCACTAATCCTCAGAAGAGTTAATTTTCTGCTAAAACTAAACAAAGTATATTAAAAAATATATCTGATCACCAAAAGAGAAAAAGACAATTCAAGCAGTCATTCGTTGTTATTGGGACTGCCACTGTCTAACATCTTTATTGGTGATACGGGTAGAGCCATTGAGTACATCTTCAGCAGATTTGCTGATGATACTAACCTGTGCAGTGCAGCCAACACACAGGAAGCAAAGGATGCCATCCAGAGGGACCTTGACACACTTGAGTGGTGGGGCAGTACAAGTTCAACAAGGCCCATTGCAGGGTCCTACACCTGCGTCGGTGCAATCCTAAGCACAACTACAGGCTTGATGGAGAGTGGGTTGGGAGCAGCCCTAAGGAGAAGGGCTTGGGGTGCTGGTCAGTGAGAAGCTCAACATGACCCAGCAGTGTGAGCTTGCAGCCCAGACAACCAACAGTATCAAAACAAGCATCACCAGCAGGTCAAGGGATGTTATTCTGACCCTTTACCTTTTTGTGAGACCCTACCTGGAGTACTCTGTTCAGCTCTGGAGCCACCAAAATAAGAAGCACATGGACTTACTTGAGAGAGTCTAGAGGAGGACCACAAAGATGATCAGTGGGCTGGATCACCTCTCTTGTGAAGACAGGATGAGAGAGTTGGCTTTGTTCAGCCTGGAGAAGAGAAGGCTCAAGGGAGAAGTTAGAGCAGCCTTCCAGTACCCAGAGGGGGCTGACAAGAATACTGAAGAGGGGCTATTTACAAGGGCATGTAGAATAATAGAATCATAGAATCAACTAAGTTGGAAAAGACCTTTAAGCTCATCCAATACCAGCCTTTAACCTAGGACTGCCAAGCCCACCACTAAACTGTGTCACTAAGAGAAGGGACATGGACAGGGGGAACGGCTTTAAACTGAAAGAGCATAAATGTAGATGAGTTATTGGGAAGAAATTCTTTACTGTGAGGGTGGTGAGACACTTGAACAGGTTGCTAAGAGAAGTTGCCGACACCCCATCCTTGTTCAAGGTCAGGTTATATGGGGCTTTGAGCAATCTGGTTTAGTGGAAGACTATGGAAAGGGTGTTGGAACTAGGTGATCTTTAAGGCCCCTTCCAACCCAAACCATTCTATGATTCTACAAAGAAGCTAAATAAGCTGTACCACATAAATCAATACCAGACCACAGACAGATTGCTTTAACAGCAACAAATTAGTCTTGAATTGGTTTACTTACAGAAAATATTTTTGCCTTAAACAGGTTTGGGTGGGTTTTTTTTTTTTTTCCTGCTAATAAAACTATCATGAATCATCCCACAACACATTATTTATTTTTGTGGGAGAATAACTTCAATGGATCCAAGTGTTTAATCTTACTGCAAAATACAAAGGATGGTATTTGGTTTATATAACTGGTAAAATAATTTGTGTGTGTAAATGCATTTGTACATTTTCATAAGTTTTTCTCTATATATACACAGGTATGTGTACATATATGCATACATATATGTACACATACATAAACTCCTTTGGCTCATGGCAACCTACTGTTTCTCCTTAGGTGGCAACATTTTCATTTACCTGTGAGTGCAATATTGCCAACATGTACTCTACAGTGATTTCACTCACTATCCAAATGTTGTCTAACAAATCTTTTGAGGCACAGCAAACTAGCATTTTCCTTATGAATGATCTCCAGTTTATAAGGAGACCATAAAATGGTCAAATAAAAGCACAACTGAATCTTAGCTACAGAGCTAAGTGTTTATTTATGCTGCACAGTTAGAGAAAACAGCATCAGAGGATGGTGATATTTTAGTGGATTAACCACTGACATTTTAACTTCAGTTAATTTCCTTGTCTTTAAATCAGGCAGTCTGTTTCAGTAGCACATGATTAAGGGTTGTGTTATCTATAACAGAGGTGATTTTCCTGTTTCTTTTTTAATTTTTATTTTTTCCAGAAATCTGTGTACAGCATGATACCTCACTTTAATGAATCTGCATTATAGTAGTACATGTAGCAGCAGGAAAAGTAATGATAACAATAGCAACAGTAATTTCAAAACCTTTACACTTTTCTACCAAGGTATTAAAGATCTTTTGAAAAATTATCTAATTATCACAAAAACCTACAAACACAAAAAACCCCAAACCCAAACCAACAAACCAAAGCCCAAAGCCTGAATCGAAGACAAAGTCAAGAATGAACTCAGAAGCCCTTTTATTCAAGCATCTACCCTAACCAAACTGTACTTCTTCCCAGTGTGCTGTCATATACAGAAGAAATTCAGTGATAGGTGTGAAAAAACAAGCTTTGCTTCCTCCAAATGGCAGAGGTGAAGCCATATTGGCATTTTAGTATACTCAGAAAAAACAAACAAACAAACAAACAAAAAAACCCAACAAGCTTTTGTGAGTGTTCTGAATTTTTTTTTTTTCATATGTTATCCTCTTATGTTGTTAACAATAAACAATTCTAAAGCCACTGACAATCACAACTGAGGAAAACACTGTACAATTCTGTAGGTAAAGTCACAGAACTACAGGTGGCAGCACACTGGCAAAAGTCCCAGATGCTAAATGAAACAAAAATGTAATTATTGTTTGGTGTCAACCTTTATTTATTTATTTATTCGTGACTAAATCACACTTTTGAAAGAAAGTGCTTGGCATGTTCATTTACTTATCTAATTTAAAGTTCTTCTAGCAGTCAGGCAGTAGATGTTTGAGCAATTGATAAGGGCATTATAACTGCCTCATCTGTTCTGTCCTGTATTTCCTCTGGTAAAAGAGAAAATAATAATTCAGTCTTAATTGTATACATTTAATTTTTCTTGAGAAAGTACGATTGTACAGTCTGCTACCCAAATACTTTTTAAAAAAATGCCCATCTTTAGTGTTCTCTGACAGTTTATGCAAGCATCTCTTCAGTAACTGTGTCATGTCCCTAGTTTCTTCTTAATAAGATAATTATTGTTAGCTCACTTTATTCTTGAAATATAATAATCTTTAGTAAGAGGTCAAATCTTTTCTTCAATTTTCTATATTGATTCAGTTGGAGAGAAGATCTGAATGTATATCTGCAGTCTGCTGTGTAACATCTTTATTTACTTCTTTCTTTCTTTCTTTATCCCTCCCTCCCTTCTCACCTCCCTCCCTCTCCTCCTCTCCTTCCTCTCACTTCCTTCCTTCCTTCCTTCCTTCCTTCCTTCCTTCCTTCCTTCCTTCCTTCCTTCCTTCCTTCCTTCCTTCCTTCCTTCCTTCCTTTCTTCCTTCCTTCTTTCCTTCCTTTTCCTTCTCTCCTTCCTTTCCTTCCTTTCCTTCCCTTCCTCCCTCCTTCCCTCCCTGCCTCCCTTCCCTGCTTTTTTCCTGTTTCTTTCTTTCTGTGCTTTTATCCAAAGGAAAACTGTACCTAAAAATATCCTTAAAGAAGAAATTTGATGTAAAAGTTGATCTCAATGATAAAAGAATTTTGATGCAGTTGCCAAATTAAAGAACTCCATTATCAGAATGCCATTTTTAAAACCAGTGACATTGATGAAAGACTTAGTTGATATGTCAAGAGTTTATACAGAGTCATCAGTGATTTCTCTAAAATTTTCAACATTAAATTTCAGGTAATCACGTAGTCCATGACACTATTAGAGGTATATCCCTATGGTGCAATATACTGAAGAAAAGGTAGTTAGACATAACAAATGACAGTAGGTAGTAGTAGCAAAAGAGGTGTGTAAAGAATTAAACAATTAAGCCAAAGACATGCTAATTCATAATTATATGTGGGTGTCTGAATAAAGGAATGAACTACACCACACAGACATATACACATGAGGTCAAAGAGAAAAACAAATCTGCATAATTGAGTAGACATTTAAAGATAGGTGCAGATAAGGAACAGTTAGAACAGAAATTGATGGGATGGATAAGGAATCCAACATAATGTAATGAATAGCGTTGAATAGTTACCATGAAATAATCTTTTTGTCCTGGCATCTTTTTTTTTTTTTACTCTCCTTGTCAAATAAAACATACCAGGAAATATAATAATGACATCTAATTTAGAGGACAGCTACTGGAAAATAACAAAGCTCTTAAACATACTACTGGGAGGTGACTTGATGAATGTATGTTTTCTATGTAAAAAGCATAAATTAATGTCACAGAAGCAACATAACAAACATATTTATTTATAAACATTATATTCAGTATTCTTCTGGAAAAAAAAGGAAAAAATAAAATAAAGAGATAAAGGATTATTTTTAAAAAAAAAAAAAAACCAAAAAACAAAAAACAAAACCACAAGGAATCTTGCCTTTGCTGTATTTTTTTTGTTTGTATTTTCAATAGTAAAAGCATGCTAGCATCTTCAGTGTAACCCTAAATAGCTGAAATTCCCCACTGAAGGTATATAGAAACATTAGAAAGCTGGAAGAGCTTCACAGTTTTCAACTGGGATAATTTAAAATATTTCAGCACCCACACAGGTCTCACCTCTAAGGCACTTACATGATAAAGAATCACAAGATGGAAGTAGGCAAACAAAAATACATCAGCAGCCCATAACAGCAATTTGTACATGGGGACTATGATTTTCTATAGGATGGAGATAGGATAGAAAAGGATTATGAAGACATTTGTAGCAGCATACCACACTGGTGCTTCACAGCCCAAACATCTTCAATGTGCAGACACAAACACACAGTGAGGCCCAGCAGCTCAGTGAGCTTCAGATCCAATTTTATCTAAGTCTGCTACCTTTTGATCAAGAGTTTTGGTGAGGATCACTCTCCAACACTTCATGAAAGAAGACTGTGCTTTGAAAGGTTTTTCTAGTAATCAGACATAGGGAAATTCAGCAATCTTTTTTATCGTTTTTTTAAATATATGTGTATATGCGTGTTTGCATCCATTCTAATTTTGCAAAAAACCACATTTTACAGTCTGAAACTGAGCACAGCATTATTTGTATAACATCTGCACTGCTTGGAGGGTTGGAACACTACAACAATTAGATCTGTGCTTTATAACATTCACTTGCAATTCAAGCAACTACTACAGTTGAGGTAATTTAACGTTTAGTTGAAAGAGTAGATTTATTTTTATTTTCCCTTTGTTATTAATGCTGTGTCAGAAGCCAGTTAATAAATTCTTTTATTCTTAAGCACATAGCTTTAAAAATATTTGCCATATATATTTTTAAAGTGAAAAAACTTTGAAGGGTACTAATTTAAATTGCTTAATATGTGACTGTTTGCATGTATAGTGTGTTCTAATTTGACTGATTTTACACAGCTGTTATTCTACAGCCTATAATCTGTATGCATGCTATATAAGCATAACCTTTAATGAACAATATGCACATGCAAAAGTTGCTAATATAATGCTAACATAGCAGCACCTGCCAACCTCTACAATCAGAAGTCTGTGTCAGCATTTCAATTATAAAGCACTTCCTAATTTAGAGGATCATAACTTGACAGTAAAAATTCATTCTGTGTTCCAAGTTGACATGCAAGGTCTCAGTTCAAAGCATTTTTATTAATACAAGTTTAAATTGGTTTAGATATTATGAAGTTATAGAAGACTACAGTGAAAAAGAAAGACACTCTGTGAGTGCTTTTTCATCATTGCTGTAGCTCAGACACTTTGAAAGGGAAATCCACAAATGTTATAGTTGTTTATGTATAATTAGGATCAGCAACTGATATATTTTTTTTTTTTCTATTAACATAGCTATGAGATCTAAGCTTTTAAACTCCCCGGTGTTGTGTTTGTTTTTTAATTTACTTTTAGGATGTATATTTGTCATTAATGTTAAGTATACTACATTGTTTGTCTTGTATATTAATTTTTACATTTTTAAATTAAAATTCACTTCTAAACCAGACCATGGCAGTACATGTGTGAACTTGTGGACTAAAAGTCTCTTCATAATGACATATAACACTTCCATGAATTACAAACTTTCCAAGTGTGCATCAATACAATTGTTCCATCTGAGAAATTACTATCTACTTTGTCAATAAACTCTTATCAAAGCTGCCTATTGCTTTGCACTGACACAGTAAGTGCTAACTACTGCTCAGATATAGCACTATCTATTGTGGAAAGGAAATAATTTTCTGATTGTCACAGGGTTAGGATCCACTGAGGGAGATAAATGACAGGGATTTTATTCTATTCTTAGAGAGGTGGTTGTAAGAGGAAAAAATGTCAATAACAACTAGATCAGTTCTGTGACCTTGCAGAGAATATTCCCCTCCATCACTATTTCTAGCCCTTTCATGCTGCTTTCAAAGCCCAAAAAGGCCTGCAAAGCATTATGAGTAAATCCCGGAGTTCAACAGTTACATGGAAAGATGTGCAAAGGTTTTCACTGCCTTCTTTTGTTGCATGGTGAAAAAAGCATCTGTACTTGACAGGTAAAGTAAAAACAATCACCTCTGAGCAAGGCCAGAATACTTCGGGCAATCTGAGGTGCTGAAGGAAGGGTAGGTCACAAATCACTGCAGCAGGGAAAGTGTCTGTGTAGTAACTGGATGCCAACTTATGGGTCCAGAGCTTCAGATAGAGGTGCTTTTCATCTGGGCATGCTACTGGATGAATATCTTGCCATGTTGGTGGATGAACATGTTTATGTCATGTCTATTCCATGGCAAGATAGGCCAAATAAACCCACACCTTCCTGAAAAAGACTGCAGTTGAAAAGAGTTCCTGAAATTGTTTTCCAAGGAACACATCAAATCTGTTTAGTTTGCAAGCATGTTAGCCCTCTTGTGGGTAAGGCAGCTCTTTTCTTGCTGTGAGACATATCTGGGGCTTTGCTCCCACAGATAGAATCATTTGCATCACGATTTCACCAGGACATGTCAGAGCTCCAGTCAATTGCTGGGGTGAGCAGCTTGAGGGAGGACGCCTGCGACACCAGAGTGGGGTGGGGTGGAGCGGAGCGGGGAGATCAGCGTCCGGGAGCCTCACCTCCGAGCGACAGGAGCCACCGAGGAGGGAGCCTCAAGTCCTCGACAGGACTCATCCAGGAGCCGGCAGCTCAGCTCACGCGGGCAGCTGATTCACCAGGGGCGGAGCCAGGAGGGCGGCACCAGCCCTGAGTGGTTAAAAACCTGCCCAGGGAGCGCGGGGAACAGAGCGGGCAAACAGAGCGGGACCGGGCAGTTTGCGCAGGCAGGCGAGCGGGCTGACCGCCTGTTCAGGAAGACTCGCCTGGAGCGAAGGAGGAGGAAGGATTGCTTGTTTGTGCAGGGAGGCGTACGTGAACCAATTGACCAGGTAGATCATGGTCACAACACGATCAACAGCTGTTGTGAGCAATAACATGGGTACCCAGACTGAGCCTGCCTGCAGAAATACGGCCGTGCAGGTCTCTGGCTGCAGAGAATGCCTGAGCCTGGCACTTGTATTGGAGGGAGCCAGTGACACTGCTTGTGTGTGGTGTGAGCGAATAACTGATCTGCTCAGGCAGGTGGTGGAACTGAGGGAGGAGGTAGAAAGGCTGAGAGCCATCAGAGAATGTGAAAGTGAAATAGATTGGTGGAGCCATACCCTAAGGCAAGAGCAGAGGGAAGTGGTTGAACAGGTGATGGATCCCCTTCCCTCCTATCATCAGACTGAAGGAGTGAACTTAAGGGACAGGGAAGTATGGAGGGAGGTCCTTCCTTGGAGAGGTAAGGGAAAACCCTCGCAATCCCTTCCTCCCTCCCAGTTGCCCTTGAATAACAGGTACGAGGTCTTGGAAGTACAGGACCAGGTAAATGTGAGTCACCTAGGGATTGTCACTCACCCCCACGCCTTAGAACTTCCTCGACCAAGAAGAAGAGTAATTGTGGTGGGTGACTCCCTTCTGAGGGGAACAGAAGGGCCCATTTGTCAGCCAGATCCATTCCACAGGGAAGTCTGCTGCCTACCTGGGGCTCAGATTAGAGATGTTAAAAGGAAACTCTCTGATCTGGTGCAGCCCTCTGACTACTATCCGCTGCTGTTTTTCAGGTTGGGAGTGATGAAATTATTACAAGGGGTGCAAGGGCAATGAAAAGAGACTTCGGGGCTCTGGGACGGCTGGTTAGAGGGTCTGGAGCGCAAGTGGTGTTTGCCTCCATACCTGTTATGAGCAAGGATGAAGTGATAAATAGGAAGAATCTGCAGATAAATGTATGGCTGCGTGACTCATGCTGAAGGCAGCGTTTTGGTTTTTTCAATCATGGGCTGCTATATGAGACACCTGGTTTGCTGGTGGCAGGTGGGATACAGCAGTCCCAGAGAGGTAAAAAGTTTTTGGGGCAGGAGTTAGTGGGGCTCATTGACAGGGCTTTAAACTAGATGTGAAGGGGGAAGGAGAGATAACTGGGCCTGTTAGGGACAAGCCCAAGAGAAACATGCTGGGGCTTGCAGGATGGGGGACTAGGGAGGACTCTCAATCTATTGTTTCGTATGAGGGAAAGGATAGTTGTTTAGACCCTGTCCCGCAGGGAAAAACAGGTACTAGGGCAAGAGTTAGTAGAGCTCACTCACAGAGCTTTAGGTTACATTCAAAGTGGGAGGGGATTGTAGCTGTGTTCAAACTAGTGGGGCATTGTTCTAGTATTAATGTAGACCAGAAGGCCTCCTGCCTCCCAAGGGTGCTACTAGCGTACTCTGCTCGCTCCCTGAAATGCCTGTACACCAATGCACGCAGCATGGGGAATAAACAGGAGGAGTTAGAAGTCTGTGTGCGGTCTAAAGGTTATGATCTGGTGGCAGTTACAGAGACATGGTGGGACAGCTCATATGACTGGAATGTGGTCATGGATGGCCATGTCCTTTTTAGGAAAGATAGGTCAGCAAAGCGAGGTGGTGGAGTTGCTCTTTGTGTGAGAGAGTGACTAGAATGTGTTGAGTTCTGTCCAGGAGCAGATGAGGAGCAAGTGGAAAGTCTGTGGGTACAAATTAAGGGGCAGGCTTCTACGAGTGATACAGTTGTGAGGGTCCATTGTAGACCTCTTGATCAGGACGAAGGAGTTGATGAGGCTTTCTACAGGCAGCTGAAAGCAGCCTCACAACTGCATGTCTTGGTCCACATGGGGGATTTTAACTACCCCAATATTTGCTGGAAGACTTACATGGCAAATCATTCACAGTCTAGGAGGTTCCTCGAGTGCGCTGATGATAACTTCTTAATGCAAATGGTGGACAAACCAACTAGGAGAGGAGCGCTGCTGGATCTAGTGCTCACCAACAAGGAGGGTCTGGATGAAGCGGTGATGGTCAATGGCAGCCTTGGCTGCAGTGACCATGAGATGGTGGAGTTTAGGATCCTGTGTGGGAGGAATAGAATACCCAGCAAGGCCACAATTCTGGATTTGCAAAGGGCCAACTTTGGCCTCTTCAGTCAATAGCTAAGGGAAGTCTCATGGGAAAGGGTAGTAGGTGGTAAAGGGGCTCAAGATAGTTGGTCAGCATTCAAGGACCACTTCTACCTATCTCAGGATCAGAGCATCCCAATGGGTAGGAAATCAAGTAAGGGAGCCAGGAGACCACCATGGTTAAACAAGGAACTGCTGGGCAAACTCAGGTGGAAAAGGAGAATCTATGGATTATGGAAGGAGGAGCTGGCCACTTGGGAGGAATATCGGACAATTGTTAGAGGATGTAGGGAGGCAATTAGGACAGCTAAGGCCTCCTTGGAACTTAATCTTGCAAGTCAGGTTAAGGAGAATAGAAAGGGCTTCTTCAAATACATAGCGGGTAAAACTAACACAAGAGGCAATATAGGCCCACTGCTGAACGAGGTGGGTACCCTGGAGACAGGATATAAAGAAGGCAGAGGTGCTGACTGCCTTCTTTGCCTCTGTCTTTACTCCTGCGGACTGTCCCCGGGGGCGCCAGATTCCTAGAGCCCCAGTGTGGACAGGCTGTCTGACAACGGACATTTTGTGAGCAATCCAGAGACCTTGGTGTAAGGCAGCCTGCCTGAGAACAGAAACAGAGTCGAGATAAACTGAAGGCCATGGATTAGGGAGTAAAAGAAAGACCACCTGTAAGAACTCAGAGGTAGGAGGAGGAAAGGGGGAGCTGAGAAATTCTGGGGCTTGAGTTCCCAGGACAGTGTTATCCAATCCTAGCGTTGTTAAGGTGCCCAATCAACAATTGCCAAATCACTGTAGCTGTGCTAAGAATCTCTATATAACATTGACACTTTGTCTAATAAAATGGCATTCGCTTGATCACATTGATCGTCTCAGCATTGTCCGTGACTCCCGCGTCAACACCCCAGAAGTAGTCAGGACAAAGGAGGAGTTTGCTTTGGTAGATGAGGATTGGGTTAGGGATCAGTTAAGCAATCTGGACATCTATAAATCGATGGTTCCGGATGGAATACACCCACGGGTGCTGAGGGAGCTGGTGGAGGGCATTGCTAGGCTGCTCTCCATCATCTTTGGTAAGTCGTGGGAAATGGGAGAGGTGCCTGAGGATTGGAGGATGGCGAATGTCACACCAGTCTATAAGAAGGGCAAGAAGGAGGACCCAGGTAATTACAGACCGGTCAGCCTTACCTCCATCCCTGGAAAGGTGATGGAACAACTTATTCTTGACACAGTCTCTAGACATATCAAGGATGAGGGGGTCATTAAGAGCAGCCAACATGATTTTACCAAGGGGAAGTCATGTTTGACCAACCTTATAGCCTTCTATGAGGAAGTAACTAGGTG
>NDXB01016454.1:28803-43342 GCA_002631895.1 Agapornis roseicollis
AAAACAATTTTCAGCAGTCTTAACCATGAATTAGTATTTTATAAAATAGCTGATCAAAAAAGGGAGCAAAATTAGTAGCTACTTACATTTTGCAACTTCTGCAACTTCTATTACAGAAATTGTACAGACCCATTTATTTGTGTAAATTTAGAGAACTCTCTATCAAACTAAAAATTTCAGATTCAAAAATCCAGAATTTTTTGTGAAGAGTATTTTAAGTAAATGAAATGGGCAAAACCCCTTAAAATTACCTTGCATTAAAACCACTGTAAAACATACAGTTACATAATTCTTCCACTTCAAGAGAGGAACACTAATTTGCGATCATCTACCACTGGTAATATGAAACTACAAGTTAACGACTCCAAGTAACACTCAGATTTTAATTTTTTTAAAAAAATGTATTTTCTTGTTTATAAGATAATCATAATATGGCATAATTTGCTTTACAATTTACAGTAATTTACTTAGAAATGACATGTTGTGAAAGATTACATCTTAAATTTTTAGACAGAAAAAGAGACCATGAGCTTCATAAGTTCAGCAACAGAAAAAGTAATGTGGAATTCTGTGCTCTCTAGATAGATTAATGTTGGACTAGTTTGCACATGAGAATACATTTTATCATAAACACTGAAGTAGTGGACAATAAAACAATGTTTCCTTCTGTATCAGATGTCTGATAGGATATATTTACAAAATGAAGAAAAAGAGTCTGGGGTACATAAAGTTCATAGCAGAAAGATATTAGAAGGTTATTGTGGGTGATTTCAGCAACCAGTTTTACTCTAAGGTATAAAGCTGACAAAGGAGATTAAAAGTAAAAACAGGCTTTAGTATATTATTAGACTGCCTAATTATAAAAAAAGCCAGCCAAATTAAGTCCTTGAACTAATACTTAGTAGTCAGAAGAAAGTATATCTGATAGAACTTGAGGGTAAATACTCAGCAGTTTTATCAACATTAGGAACAACATAGAAGCAAATCTGAAAATAAAAACATAAAATATGTGACCCCATCTATTGACAGACCTCAGAATGCTTCTTACTAATAACAATGTACATCTAAAATAAAAGAGAATAAAAGAGAAAATTGTCATGCTAACCACTGACTAACCACACTGTTACTACTCACCCTTTATTGCCTCATTGGAGGGTTGACTGGGAGCTGAGATTCTGCAAGTAGAGAGAAAAAATGCTGGTGTTGAATAATGGCTAAGTGTTGCATTGAGCAGAAGAAAGCTAAACCACACAGTCAAAACAGCTTTTCCATACCTGTCCTTCTAACAGAGAAGTTAGAAGAAAGAAGCAGGATCAGAAACCATCAGAGAAGTTCCAGTGATTGAAGTAAATATGGAGCATAGAGCCTAGTGGCAGTAACTATGTACTTGCAGCCTTCTCAGTTTCATCTAGGTAGAAGTTTCTCTGTCCTGTCAGGATAAGTGTCAGATACTGATTTAAATGAATTAGAATTTAAAACTGGCCTCTAGCAATTGTAAATCATTCTGGGAAAAAATGAGAATGGATAGATTCTGCTTATGTGGCATTCTGTCTACATTCTGTGTACTAATTTTGACAGTAGGCATGATCCTGGGCTTCATATTAAGTTTTTGTCAAGTCGTGTGACCTTTTAGATTTGTTCAGTACCTTAGAATCAACCCTGGTGTGCTAAAAGCTCTTGGTAGGTGTCAGCATTATGACACAGGTTGTTCACTGAGATTAGCATGCTTCAGAGGCATTGAAATAACAGCCTACAGCTTGTGACCTGCTGTCACTTCTGCTTCTTTTTATTTAAGACATTGAATTTGATGTATAAATATGATAGAAAACAAAACAAAACAAAAAGAAAAACCCAAACAAGAAAGGCTCTGTTTTTTTCAGGGCATACAATCTGAGGGGTGAGACACTTGAGTGCAAGTCTCTGGTCCAATTAGTATTTACTATATACAAAATAGAATAGAATCCAGAATACTGCAATGTTAACAAAGTCAGTTGAGTAATTTATCCACAAATACCATCAGGTACAGGTCTCCTGTACACTGAGCACCTACTTTAATCCATTGGCAAAGCAGCTCTTTTTTTTTCCTTGAACATTTGTCTGAATAATGCTTAAACCTGGACTATCATTCTCCTTTCTTTTTTACTTTGTGTTCCTGCTTTTGCAGTTGATAAAATGCTCTAACTAGAAATAAAATATTTTATTCAGAATAAGTGAAAATTTCACTTACATTAAGAAAGAGTTCTTAAAATATTTTTTTTGGCTTTCCTGCAGGAGAAATGCATACCACTTCATGAGAGTTTGGACTGAAAGAAACTCAATGTCCACATTTTCAGTTCAGCCCTGATTCTTACAGCTCATTCAAAGAAGCTAGCTCAAAGTCACCTGAATCACTGAACACTGTATATGTAGGATGGTCTAGATGAAAAAAAAAAAAGTCTGGATGAGGACATTGACCTGACTATGAGAAAAGGAGCAAGTCCACAAAACTGAGGAGTCCTCCAGCCAGGAAAGCCTTTTGTAGAGTGTGCTGTGAACAGCAGCCACTCTTTATTCTCTTACATGTGTGTTACATTACCGTCATAAATGGTAACACCACCCTACATCTTGTCCCCTTGTTGCTGTTGAAAAGTACTGTGTCCAAACATCTAGTTTGACCTTTCTTCTCCTCCCTACTTGAAGCATGGCTGCATAAAAATGAAAAGAAAAAGGCTTAAGGTTCTCACTTGTTCGTGTATTGTAATGACATTTACCATTACAATAATTTGCTGCTTCTGAGAAAATTTAACATTTAAAAACAGGAAAATCAGACTGACTAGTGCAAAGAAGAGAAAAAAAAAATGAAAGAGAGCTAAAAAAGAAGTGTACAGTAAAATATCATGCCCTTCAGGCAAAAATCTATTCAGAACCATCATTTTTTTAGGCAGAAAAATGAGAATAGTAAAGTCTAATTGCAATAATAATAGACTGAATGTATGAACTTGCATACTCACAATCAAGAAAAACATGTCAGAAGCTGCACAGTTAGCAACCAAACACCCATGTACACAACAATTCCTATTTCTAAGATTTATCACATAGAATTTGATTACACAAGTTCTCATAACGTGAAGATGCATACAAAGGATAACCATGTACATAAAATGATTCCAGTGAGTAGAGAACCACATCAAGAACTTTAAAGAAGAATACCATGAACACTGACAAAACCTGACAAAGCTTTATTCCTTAATATATTAAAATAAATATGATTTTAAATATGATTTGCAATTATATAGTTTGCAGAACAGTCAAATCCTTTTTTTCTCCCACTTTTTATCAAAGAAACCCCCAAGTCTTTAGTAATTTTCTAGAGATATACTAAAGATCAATTAGAAATTGATAAATGGATTATAATTTTATAATCCATTATAATTAGTAGTATAATCCATTATAAGTAGCAAGTCAGACATTACTAACTCAAATTACACTCACAATACCATGACTTTGTGTAGCTTTACACTTTGCTGGAATGAGAAATCTTGTTGTCCTTAATTGTTCTGTATTGAAAATTCTTCTGTACTGACTATGTAGTCATCCTAAATTGTCCTGTACTGAAAAAGTAGAGTGGCTGTAGAGTTAAGTCTGGAGATTGCTCTGGCATGCAGAGATGGTAGTTTGCTTCACACAAGGAAGATACTATGAAAACACAGCTCAAAGTAAGAAAAAAACAAATCATGGACAACATTTATATAGTAAATTTCTGTGAGCTAAAAAAAAAAAAAAAAAAAAAAAGAAATAAACAAAGAAAAAAAGAGAAATAAAAAAAAAAAAAAAGAAATAAACAAAGAAAAAAAGAGAAATAAAAAAAAAAAAAAAAAAAAGCACTTATCTGAGTTAAAAAGTGGACTTAAAAACACAGAAAAAAAAATTGCTACAAAAAGGCCACACCCAAAACTATTTACAACTAAAAAGCTCTCCTACTATATATGTATATGTATAAAATATATATGACATCAAAACTTGCAAAAAATCATAAAAAACAAAATTTTTTTAGTTTTCTTTTATTATTAATATTATTACTATTTAACAGAATAAAGTTTACTTGAAGAACTGATTAACCTGAGTTAAATGTGCAAAATGGTTGGAAAAAGAATAAAAAGGGCAAATTGCCACGTACAGCAGTTTGAAATCCAAACTACTCTTAATCTTCCAAATATTTCCTTTTCTTCATCATAAACATTTTACCCGTGGACCTTTAAGATTTTTCAGTGCAAATGAAAAAGATGTAGATGTGGAAGAATGTATCTCCCCAGGATGCTTTTTCAGGTAAACGTTCTAATAAATTTTCAAAGGAAGTGAGTCAAGCCCAAAGCAGATTGTTTTCTTAAGCCATTTATGCACACCATAAAGTAATAACAGCAGCATTGTAAATGCATTAGTGCATATGGGACACAGTCATGATATTTAATATTTGTAGAAATCAAATCACCTTTGCTACCATCTGTCATTATCGCTTTTGATTTTTCTTTGTTATTTCTACAATTTACTTTAGTTTCCTGTTGGATTTGTTTTAGTCTATACGTTTTCTTTCAGTTTGCATAGCTCTGGCCCTAGCACAGTCTCAGTAAGACTTCTAAAAAAGGAAAGCAAGAAAAAGGTATCTGACTTTTTTCAACCTCAGAAATTCCCTTATCTGAGACATTTTGTTGTTTCGAGGGGGGGGCGAGGGGAGGTGCTAGGCAAGTTTTGGTACCTACAGAGGTGGCTTCTATGAGAGGCTGCTGGAAGCTTCCCCTATGTCCAACAGACCTAATCCCAGCTGGCTCCAAGATGGACCCACCACTGGCTAAGGACAAAACTATCAGTGATGGTGGTAGGGAGAATAACATTTAAGAAGGCGGGAGGAGAGAACGTACTGAGGTGGAACAGCAGTCACAGGAGTGAGAATATGTGAAAGAAAGAGCCCTACAGACACAAGTACAGGAGGAGAAGGGCAGAAGGTGCTCCAGATGCTGGAGCAGAGATCCCCCTGCAGCTCATGGTGCAGCTCACGGTGCGGCGTCTGTGCCCCTGCAGCCCATGGAGGTCCATGTTGGAGCAGATTCCACCAGCAGCCCATGGAGGACTCCACACCAGAGCAGAGGATTCCTGAAGGAGGCTGTGATGCCATGAGCAGCCAACACTGAAGCAGGGTCCTGGCAGGAGCTGTGGCCCCACAAAGACAGGAGCCTGAACTGGAGCAGGTTTCCTGCAGGACATGTGACCTCACAGGGACCCACGCTGAACCTTCGTGCTCCTGCAGGTCTGTAGGAAGGACCTATATTAGAAAAGTCTGTGGAAGGCTGTCTGCCATGGTACCCCACACAGGAGCACGGAAGTGTGTGGGGAGCAAGGAGCATCAGAGACAGTGTCTGATGAACTGACTGCAACCCCAGTTCCTGCTTCCCCTGTACCTCATGCAGGGAGGAGGTAGAGAATTTGGGAGTATAGTTAAGCCCAAGAAGAAGGGAGGGGGTGGGAGAAAAGTGTTTTTGATATTTGGATTAATTTCTCATTCTCCTAATCTGGTTTATTTTGTAATAAATTAAACTAATTTATCCAAGTGAAGTCTGATTTGCCCATGAATGTAATTGCTGGGTGATCTTTCCCTGTCATTATCGCAACCTGCAGGCCTTTCATTATATATTCTCCCCCCTGCCTAGCTGAGGGCTAGCTGAAGGCTGGCACCTGCCCTCCAGCCAGGGTCAACCAGCTCACCATATTTTATTTTTAGATCTCCTTTAGAATTACATCTACCTGGCAGAATGGGAGTTCATTATTGCCAGTAGAACGCTGTTTTCTGTCTGGGTATATTCAAAAGGATTAGATTTTCCTCTGTAAATAGTGTATTGTGTTTTCAAGCATCTCATTCATCTTTGCACCAGAATCCCATCTATGGGTAGTAAGAGAAGTATTATATTCAGTGTGATATTTCAGTTACTAGCTGTTGGATTCTTTTGTCTGTCTATCTACAAACCTTGTTTACAGTACAGATGTATATACAGATGTATACATCTAGCATGTTCCTCCATGCTACCTGTAATCTCCACCTGTCATTAACGTAAAATAAAGAAAGCTTGAAGGCTGATACTCATCTCAGCAGAAGATTAAAATCACATGAACCACTAGTTAAAATGTTTATGGACTTGTAACCTCCAGAGATCCCTTACACCTTTAACAATCTTGTAACAACAACACTGGACTTGGGTTTGGTTTGTATTTTCTTCTAGGACATATTTTGTGCTATCTCTCTAAAATAATTAATTCAGCAGTCTCAATTTTTTACTTATTTAAGTTTCTTACTTAGCAGATTTGTGTGGCTTTATGGTTGGGTAAATCAGCTTGTGTTATTAGTGTCTTTCTTTTCTTCTACTATTTGTAATATGTCCAATTTCTGTTTCAAAGCCACATACATTGTCCTTGTGCTCTCTTCCAGGAATTCTCAAATTGTTTCTCTTTCAGCTTAGAAATTCAGCTCTGATACCACATTACAAATTCACAAGCATTCACAAGTATAACTGCATTTCCAATTCACAAGTTTCAAACCTGCTACAAAACCTTCAGGTTTTTTTGTTCTTTTTCTGTTTGTTGTCTGTTTGTTGGGTTTTTTAATTGTTAAAACTGACATCTCTCAAAAGCCATAAAGTTTTTTTACAAGGGTAGAAGAGTCTTTCTTACTGTATTATAAAACTTGCCAAATTTATTTATTTCTTCTGCTAGGTGGCTTACTCTTCAGTTATTCAGAAGATATAATATCTTCAGCTGCTGACCTAGAGGCATCTCTTGCCTAGACAATCTGGTCAGCCTGGTACTTCCAATGTATTTTTATTTAAAGATAGTTGTATCTCACTGCTCAAAATAGAATAAACATGCATGCATAATCTAATGTAACATGCAATATAACTTTTAATCTTCGAATGTTAAGTACTCTTTTTGTAATTCTGAATCTCTAGAGCTCATACATTCATGTGTTTCAAACTGCTTTCTGTTTCATTTTCCATTTAGTATTTCCTTATTAATATCACTAAATCTACCCACCTAGGTATTTTAACTTCTCCCACACACACATACTGTTTAGACAGTGATCTATTTACGTTAGTCCTTATTAATGTTCCAAGCATTGTGAAGGAATACGAGTCTTCTCTAGAAAACCTACACTGTACAAAATTTTCCGTCTTACTCTATCAGCGGTAGAGTTATTTAACATGCCTTGTGCTTAAGTTTGGAAACCAGTCTTAAAAGGCAATGCACAAAAAACCAAGATTACCAAGTACTTCATGGCATAGTGGTCACTTATTTTGTCCTACAGAACTTCTGAAACCATTTTATCCAGTAATTTCTGGATGCATTAATTCACTATACTCTTAAATGCATTATTTCATTGCTGGCAAGTGCTTTTTATTAGTTATTGCATATACTGTATATGTATCTATATTTCTCACTTATTCCTTGTCAGGGACATAGCAGTTTGTAGCAGCAGAATGCTTAACTAAAAAAAAAACTCACAAAGGGAAAGCATAGTCATTGAATTAAATCAGTTCACAGAAAGAACAGCTTCACCCTCTTGCTTCAAGAAGCTGGGATTGATATAATTATTATATCCCTAAATCATTATTTCAAAAGATGAAGTTGCAAGGCTAATGCACTAAAATCCCACAGATAAATTAGACTGAGGTAAGGCTTTCTTCACTTCTTTCTTTTTTCTGAAGTTTATTAGTATTACATAAATTAAATTATATTTTAATAAGGACAAAAAAAAAAAAATCACATGCAAATGCAGCATTATAGTGGTGACAGTTTGTGAATGCAATTCTAGTTACAGCTTTGGGTTGAGTCCCAAGCCCCACTTTGCTCCATCAGTTATCCAAATATTCATCCTCTCCGGCTAACCCACTAAATTAAATTCCAGGTATCACTGAACCTCAGCTAACATGCTGAGTTGGTTGCTCAGCTCTCAACCTCAGTAATGCATTAACTGCTTTTCCAGGAAGCAGTTACCTTGAAAATCCACCACCTCCAATGCACCAGAGTTGCTAGGACTGTAATGAAATCCACTTACAAATACAAAAATTCCAATATATATGCTTTTGAAAAAAGTCCTAAACCACCAATTTGAGAGGAGTAATGCATACATCAGAATTTCATCCTTTTCAAAGCAATAACATGCTAAAATTTGATATTTTATTCATAAAATAATGACAGATTATCACCAATATTTACATTTGTGAGCATATGAGTTGATTCTAAATTTGGAGCAAATGTCAAAAAAGCAAGTAAAGAATAACAAAATATCGAATAAGCAATCCAAGACAGTAGCTTTTCTATTTCAGCTTAATGCCAGCTGTAAAATCATGATAAATGTTTAGTGGTTAGATACATCATATAGTTCAATGGATTTTTTTTAATAAAAATATAGGTGTTTGACTAGGTGACGGACAATAAGAAAACAGAAATTTCTTTATCGATTCTAAGTATTCATTAGTCTTTTGTAATTTTGCCTCCTATATTCCACAAATACCTCTGGAATAACTTCATGTTCTAATAAAGAAGAAACTCCAGTGAGGTTGGCCAGGTATCATTCGGTATCCTTGGTAAGTACAACAAAAGGAATCACAGGTTTCTCTTTGCATCATAAAGAAAGGCTAATGGTTGCTCTCCTGGGATCTTCAAGATCCAGACTTAAATGAATACTGGAATCTTAAAATAGCACATTTTGAAATAAATTTCATTCATTGTCCACCAGACTTAAAGTAGAATTGTTTCACACAGTAGCTAGCAGATTCTGCTTCCAGAAAATATCAAAAGTTTTGTCTAGAGGAAATAATATAAAAGGATATTCACTTTTACACATTTTCTGGTCTGGTTTTGTATATCTAATTTTTATTTTAAACTGCATGACTTCACCTTGTGCCTTGTTTATAGACACAAAATTGCTTCCCACCTCACATTCTTGCATCTGCCATTACTTATGCTGCCATTACAACAATGTCAGCATGTGCCAACACATTTATAACATTAGTGAGTATACAGGAAGAAACAAACATAACCAAAACCCACAGTATTCATTACAGCTGTATCTAGTTTGTAAGGAGCTGCTGTGACAAAACAATTGTGCTATTGAAAGCTATGAAAGCAGCATAACCACCTTGCCCAGATTCATGTGTCTGCTTCTCCACATGCCACTGTGCTTTTCTGTACGTATGTCTGTTGTGGTTTAAACCTGGCTGGCAACTAAGCCCCACACAGCCACTTTTACACTCCCCTGATGGGATGGGGAGAGAATCAGAAGGGTAAAAATGAGAAAATTCATAGTTTGAAACAAAAACAGTTTAAAGGGTAAAGCAAAAGCCAAAAGTAAACAAAGCCAAACATGGAATTCATTCACCACTTTCCATCGACAGGTGTGCAGCCATGTCCAGGAAAGCAGGGCTCCATCAGGGGTACAAATTACTTAGGAAGACAAATACCACCACTCCAAACACCCCCTCCTTCCTTTCCCCCTTCTTTATTCTTCCTCAGCTTTCTTTGCTGACGATGACACCTTGGGAGCTTGTATATCCAGTTCTGGACGATACATTGCTGTTTAGCTGTTAGGAAGCTGATGTTGCTGCATATTGGACCATATTCCTCCACATGGCCTGTATACACAGAACTATCATTCAGGTCTCTGGAGGCACTCTTGTCATCCAGGTCATTGTAGATGACTTTCAGCAACACTAATTTTCCTAGATACTGGATGCTTTTCTCAGTGGTGGTCCACTTCCCTCAGTAATTCACAAAGTCACCCTTGAATGGATATTTTGCCTTCGTGCTTAACAGGAGCTTTCTCCAGAGACTGCAAGTTGTTGCATTTTTCTAATTTCTCTGTCAATTGCCTGGTCTCTTGGGAGGTACCGCTCCTGTTGGGCTTCCTTACTTCTAATTTCTGGTTGTTGGCCCCACAGTCCCAGCACCGGAGCAGCCAGGTGCTTCTTTTTCACTACTGGGGTTTAGGTCCCTGTCTCAACTGACATGTTCTTACTCGCAGTTTGGATCTGTCTTCCATTCATGGAATGCTCAGAGTTCATCTGGATCTCTCTCTTAACCACAGCGCTCTGATAGTACTGAACTGTGGCTCAATAGGCATAGGCCAAGCCTCAGAATAGTGCTAGAAGCTTCTGCTTTTTACTGGTGTAGGCAAGGCACCCTTTTATCAGGAGATGCATGAAGTCACAAGGGTTACTTGCCTGCTCAGTCACAAAATCACAGACTATGGGAAGTGATAAATGCCCTAAATATCTACCCAAATGCATCCACACCCTACCACCCAGGAACCAGCTACCTCAGGAAACGTTTCAGTGTCACCTCTCCCCAGAGTTGTCTCCTCTTATCCCAGGATAACACCAGATTCCACAAACCTAACAATAAGCTGACAGTGTTAGTAGTATTGAAAAGCTCACATAAAAGTAAACAACAACCTTGGGAGCCTGTGTGTGGAGCCTGCACAGCAAAACCACCCACATCAGCTCTGGTTAAGAAGAGAGAAGTGTATTATCTCATTTGCTATTGTTTGTATTAACATGTTTCCTAGCTCAGTAAAATAAAGAGATGAGCAGTGCAGCAAATAAACTCCATGACATGCATAAAAACCTGCCAATTAACACAAGCCTCATATTGGGTGCCAAAAAAATGCTATGGTAGGTTTCCCTTGGCAGACCATTAGGCTACCACCAAGCCACTTTCTCACTCTCCTTTCTTAGCAGGGCAAGGGGGAGAAAATAAGATTAAAATCATATGGGTCAAGATATGGTCAACTTAAGGAAGAAAAACAAAAGTTGCAAGTGGAAGAAAAACAAAAGGATTTATTCTCAACTTTCCATTAGCAAGCAATGTCCAGCCACTTCCTGCATTGTTATAATTGTTAATATACCATGGCATATTGTTGATGTAATGTACGATTCAATGTCCAGTTGGAAAACAGCAACGAGTGGTGTCCCTCAGGGATCAGTGTTGGGAAAGGTCTTGTTCAACATCTTTGTTGCTGACATGGACAGTGGGATGGAGTTTTCTCTCAGCAAGTTTGCTGATGACAGCAACCTCTGTGGTTGGGTGGATACGCTGGAGGAAAGGAATGCCATCTGGAGGGACCTTGACAAACTTGTGAGGTGGGCTGACACCAACCTTATGAAGTTTAACCAAGCCAAGTGCAAGGTCCTACAACTGGGTTGGAGCAATCTCAGGCACAGCTACAGGTTGGGAAGAGAAGATATTCAGAACAGCACTGAAGAGGACTTGGGAGTGTTGGCTGATGAGAAACTAATGCAAGCCACCTCAAGTGTGAACTCGCACCCCAGAAATCCAACCATATCCTGGGCTGCATCAAAAGGAGCGTGACCAGCAGATCGAAGGTGGTGATACTGCCCTTCTACTCTGCTCTCGGCAGACCTCACCTGGAGTATTACGTACAGTTCTGGTGTTCTGAACATATAAACAATATGGAGCTGTTGGAACAAATCCAGAGGAGGGCCACGAGGATGATCAGGGGACTGGAGCATCTCCCATACGAAGACAGGCTGAGAAAGTTGGGGCTGTTCAACCGAAGAGAAGGCTGTGTGGAGACCTCCTAGCAGCCTTCCAGTATCTGAAGGGAGCCTATAGGGATGCTGGGGAGGGACTCTTCATTAGGGACTGTAGTGATAGGACAAGGGGTAACGGGTTCAAACTTAAATAGGGGAAGTTCAGTTAAATATAAGGAAGAAATTCTTTACTGTGAGGGTAGTGAGGCACTGGCATGGGTTGCCCAGGGAGGTTGTGAGTGCTCCATCCCTGGCGGTGTTCAAGGCCAGGATGGACAGAGCCATGGGTAGCATGGTTTAGTGGGAGGTGTCCCTGCCCATGGCAAGGAGGTTGGAAGTAGATGATCTTAAGGTCCTTTCCAACTCTAACTATTCTATGATTCTATATAATGTAGAAACTTTTAGCATCTTTAATAATTATTTCCTATTGTCTACATGAAAAATACAATGTATTTCGCTTGAGCTGAATTCTCTTTTAACAATAAAGTTCTCTTAAAATGTTAAAGAGCAGCTCTGGAGTGAGAAATTGATATTCTAATTGGCAGAATGCTTTAAATGAAGCAATTAGCATTGCTGATGCTTACTTGAACATACACATATTCAGGGTCTCTTGGTGCTAAAATTATCTACATAGTTAAAAAATTAGTTTCTAACAAGACTGCATTACTGTCTGCAGTCATCTTATTCTATCCAGAGATACAAGCATGTGTTCTAACATATAAGTGATATTCAATCAACTTTTAAACTTGTCCATTATACCATATTTATTCTCAAAAATCCTCTGGATTTGTTCCAACAGCTCCATATTGTTTATATGTTCAGAACACCAGTATTTCTGATTGCATAGTTAGCTCTGATATTTAGTTATATATCTTATAATCAAGGCTGCAGAAATGAAATAGTCAACAAAAGAGTTTGCAATTAATATTATCTATATTTGCTTGTTGGCATTAATACCTACATGTAATTAAAAAGAATAAAAGCACTGGAACTCCAAGTATTATTTCCCTAAAGCATATGTTTTCTCTATATTTTCGTAATGGAAGGAAGGGCTTCAGGAAGATTTCTGTCATTTCAAAACCTTGTTAATTCAAAATAAATTTTGAGGGAGAGAGATAAGAACTAGTGTTAAATTCTTAGTGTTCTTCAATGTTAGCAAGTCAGTAGTAGCAGCAGTAATAATTGTAGTCATAATAATAGAATCAAGTCAGAAGTACCTTGTAATGCAGGTTAGGAAGGGAAGGGAAGGGAAGGGAAGGGAAAGCAACAAGTACTGCTCCTTCTTCTGACTTGTTAGTATTGAAGAACACTAAGAAATCAATAATAATTCTTATTTCTCTCCTTCAGATTGTGTTTTGAATTGAAAGGTAAAAAACCTAAAACAAAACCACTCCCCTAAAAAATCCCTCAAATCTTCCAAAATCAACCAAACAAAAAAAGTAATTAATGAGACAATAATAACTCTAACCCAGATTTTTTAAAATATTAAATTATTCAGATTTCATTTTTTCTACATAAGTACAATAACTCTGTGCTGAAGTAGTTTGTGATTATGAATTTTCACAGAAGGTAATAAGTAGATCAACTGAGGGGATTTAGGGTAGGATCTAGCAGTGTTATAAGGTTTTTGAGAAAGAGACTGCTGAAAGTTTATCAATAGTGTTGAAGGGCTGAAACCAGCACTTCCAGATCTGTCACTTTTTGTTTTATTACTTATTAATTGGTTTTAAATCTAAAGCCTGATAAAAATCAGTTGTTAATTAAATGGTTAAGACAAATACTATTTTCAGTTATTGCTGTTCTATAACTTAATAGATCCGGCATCTTAATATATTGTTTCATAATTTCAGTTACTATTGTATTGTTCTTGTAACAAAGACCGTGCACTATAAAATGCTGATTTCTGGTATGACTTGCCTTTCAGAGTCCAATCGCTACCCAGGTTAAATTACCATTGCCATTACCATTACCAGTGCTATTGCCATTGCAATTGATATTGCCATTGCCATTGCTATTGCCGTCACTACAATGCTAATAATGTCATAGAAATAAGTGGTAAAAAATGAAAAGGTTTTCTGACAAGATAAATTTGACACATTTATAGACAACATTACTCCATTTTAAACATTAGCTTGAAACGCAATCTAACACTTTGTTAATGTATTCTAGACACACCCTTACCTTGTTAAGTTAAACAGATTTCTCTTCATATAAAGGCAATAATATGATCAGAAAACAATAGAAAACTATAAAATACATTGATGACCTTGTTTTGTAAATTACTGACACAATAAATGAATGTAATATTATATTACATTTTCTAAACATAATTATGAAATAATTGTGAAATTCATCATGTTTATGGCAATACCCGCACCTATTTATTCTGATAAATGCTAATTAGCTATATAAGTCTCCTTCTTAATAAGCAGAATTGCATACTTTTATGACAACATTGTCATCTTTTTCGATTTATTTCGTCCTTTATAAGTACATGAGATATGAATAATCGTTAGAGTACCCACTGCTGAAGCACGCAATATTTCCATGAGGATAGAGAATGTCCTATGTCTAATGAATATTCATGTCTTTCCTGCAATATGCTTTATTGGTAACTTGAATAGCAAATCTCAGTTTAATCTTTAAACCGTTGAGTTTTTTATTTGTAGACTTTATTTGCTCTTCTCCATAAATGCAAATACCTAAGGGACAATGCAAAGCATCATTTTATAGCTGGAGAAAAGGATAGATCCTTCTGCTATTTATTTAGTAATGGAACTGAACTGAAAATTAGAAGATGGTGGTTTTAATCCTACTAGTAAGTGCTGTTCTACTTGAAATAATGCAGGGGTCTATCAAGACATATACCAAATATATTCATTGCTTAAGACTTCGAGCAGATCCTATTCTTGAAAAAAAAAAAAAAAAAAAAAAAAAACCCATTAAAAATTACAAACATTTTAAAT
>NDXB01016459.1:0-14725 GCA_002631895.1 Agapornis roseicollis
TTAGGTCACTACCCCTAATTAAATCAGTGGCAAAGAATGCCTTCTAGCTGCTCTGCTTTGGGGTGATGGAGGCAGAATCTGGCCCTTTCCATGGCAGTGTCTGACACCATCACTGTTAAGATGTACCAAGAAGATGGTGGTCTTGCAGAATGAAACTGATGGAGCCCTCCCATTCACTGACGTGCTGTACAGACCTGTCTTGTCTCTGGCTCAGAAGCGAGTTCCTCTTTACCTGTTTCTAGAGAAAATCCATAGAAGAGTAATCACTTGCACAGTTCTGTAGGATCCTACAGCTGCAAGAACTGCCCTCCAGAGATCCCTGTGTGACACTGCTATTGCCTGAATGAAGAAGTGCCATATGCAGTGCAGTGCTTTCATTTGGGTTAGTTCATAGAATCCCAGCCTGGTTTGCATTGGAAGGGATCTTAAAGCTCCTCCAGGTCCAACCCCTGCCACGGGCAGGGACCCCTTCCATAGAGCAGCTTGCTCCAGGCCCCTGTGTCCAGCCCAGCCCTGAACTTCCCCTGTTGAATCTGAACCCCTCACCTCTCATCCTATCACTGGATCCTGTTGGTACAAGGGATCTCTCTGTGTCACCACACAACTTCCCACTAACTCCCCAACTAAAGAGCACACAGCCCTGCTCCATGGCATGAGATAGAAGAGCTTGTAAGCGTTTCTCCATCAGCATATTCTCCAGGGGCTTTTGCCATGGCTGTGAAACGTGAGACAGGGTTTGACAGGGTTCTCTTTATGCAGAAGGCAAACGGATGCTGTAACCACTGCTCGTTTCTTTGGACTGATGCAGTCCCTTTCCTTAGTGCCACGTGTGGGACTCTCTTCCTTGCAAAATGTGCAGCTTAATGTTTGGCACCGAAAGCCCAAATAAATCAGTGGGACTGACAGCACTGCTGATGGGCACTTGATGAATGGCTGCGGAGCACGATTCCTGCCGTTACAATGAGAAACAAACTGCACCAAAGCTACTGAACGCATCCAACGTTGGAGCAGGGCCCAGAATTCCAGAGAACCCCATTACCTGATGATCTGAAGGGTCTTTTCCTACCCAGCTGATCCCATGACTCTATTGGTGACATGGTTTAGTGGTGGACGTGAAAGTCCTGGGATAAATGCTGGACTTGATGATCTTTAAGGTCTTTTCCAACCTGGATGATTCTGTGATTCTGTATCTGGACCCCATTTCTTATGTCCCTGGAACAGGAAGAGAGGCTTTTGTGGCTGAAACACCAGATTCTGGAGAGCTGCTCTGATGGTGTGTGTGACTCCGGGCTGAGGGTTTGTCCTCACAAGGCAGCTACCACATCCTTTGCTTTCCTGCTGCCTCTTGGGAAGATGCTTTTGTTTGAGACGTCGGCATCATCAACAGAAACTTCTAAACCCAATCCATGCAGCTGAGGATGCCTTCTATGCTGCTGCAGAGTCACAGAATGGTTTGGGTTGGAGAGGACCTTAAGATCATCCAGTTCCAACCCCCTTGCCATGGGCAGGGACACCTCACACTAAACCATGGCACCCAAGGCTCTGTCCAACCTGGCCTTGAACACTGCCAGGGATGGAGCACTCACAACCTCCCTGGCCAACCCATTCCAGTGCCTCAGCACCCTCACAGCAAAGAATTTCTTCCTTAGATCCAATCTAAACCTCCCCTGTTTCAGTTTGAACCCGTTACCCCTTGTCCTGTCACTGCAGTCCCTAATGAAGAGTCCCTCCCCAGCATCCCTATAGGCCCCCTTCAGATACTGGAAGGCTTCTCTTTCACTTCCAAGCCCCTGCCATGGGCAAGGGCACCACACACTAAACCATGTCACCCAAGACTCCATCCAACCTAGCCTTGAACACTGCCAGGGATGGAGCTCCCATCCAAGGGAGCAATTACCCCTTGAATAACCCCAGTTCCTGCCATTTCTGCAAGCCACAGTGCACCACCAGGCCACTGATGGTGCTGAGGAAGTGAATGACGCAGGGAGCCGTTCTCCTCCACCCATCCCTATTTATTTTCTCTCTCAGGAAACACAGCACATGTGAATATGACAGATTAAGAGCTCTGGAGATTAAAAAACCCTGGAAATGTCTGTATGGGCTGTGGATTGGACATATATGGATTCATCCACGTACTTGCTTAAGCAAGAACAAACCAGAGGGAACACCATCCTCTTGACACCCTCCCTTTGGATACTTCTATACTTTGATCAGATAATTAAAAGACCTTAAAGCTCCTCCAGCTCCAACCCCTGCCACAGGCAGGGACCCCTTCCATAGAGCAGCTTGCTCCAAGCCCCTGTGTCCAACCTGGCCTTGAGCACTGCCAGGGATGGGGCAGCCACAGCTTCTCTGGGCCATCACCCTGTGCCAGCGCCTCAGCACCCTCACAGGGAACAGCTTCTGCCTCAGAGCTCATCTCCCCTCTTCCAGTTTAAAGCTAATTGAGATAAACCCTAGCTCATCTCTTGCATTCCTGCAGCCTGCCAACATGTGGTGGAAACAAACTGGGTATGCCAGGAGTGTTTAAGTGGCCCCCAGGTTGGATTAGGGATGGACTGGGGGACCAGAAGCTCTGCACTGTATACATGGATGCACCTAGCGCTGCAATGCAAGTACCGTACAGCTGGTTTCAATAAAAGCAAGTCTCCCTCTCCCCCTTAAAGGCACATTCACTGTTTGCAGAGCAAACCTGAGAGCTGGCTCTGCCTTGCCAAACTCTCCTGTCTAACAGGGTGTTTGCAAGCACCGTGAGACCCAGCTCAGCCTGCTTGGATTAATTATTGATGACCTGCATGGCTCTGCCAAATGACCTTACTCAATTCAGTAGAAAACCATTTTAAATGCCCCTGAGAAAGAATTTGGACATCAGTATTTCCTTTGTGCATATATCTGAACAGATGTGCATCTTAAATGCAACTAATGCATTAGCTATTAATGGGACTTAATAGTAAAAGAGTGGGAAAGATTAATTTCAAGGGCTGAATTGGAAGCTTAGTGGTGCTCAGGCATCTTACACTGTTTGGTACTTTAAAGACCTTCACCTAAGAGAATATTTCATTGCTTGCTTTTAATACATTGCTTACAAAATCCATATGAAACATGGAAAACGAATGCTGCCTTCTGCACGGGCAGAGCATCGCATGGAGATTTAAGCCTCAGAATCCTGGTAGATCCAGACACAGGCAAGAAAGGAGCTTTGCTATAAAAGAAGTCTTCATTTAAGATATCAAATGCTGTCTGGAGAAGTTTAATTTAAAAGGTATTAGGCCAAATTTGTGATAATGGAACCTCTAAACAAAGATACAGCATTAAAAACTGCTGCTCACCGCACAAGAGCTGAGCTACCCTAAGGAGAATAACATTGGTCATCAGATGGTGCTCACTAAAGCAGGCTGAGTTTGGAATGAGACTATGAGGTACCTGTGCCACTCCCAGGAAACCCAAGCAGACAGGCACACATGCAGCCAGTTCTCCTTCCAAAGGGCAGGAACAGCCAGTTCATGCACGTGTTGGGCACCGGTACCTCCCTGCTCCCAAGCCTTCCCCATGTGGGAAGCCAAAAGAGCACCTCCATTGAAAGATTAAGGCATGTTCTGCATCTTTGGCTGCAAAGGTGCTCAGTCTGGATGAGGAAATGAGAGGATCACACACAACCCCAGCACGGCAGGATGTCTCCTTGGGGTCTCTGCCTGATTTCTCCTCCCAGAACAGATAGGAATATGACATCCAACCTCACTATGCTCAAGGGTGTCAGGAACCCACCTGTTTCTAAACATGCTCATGCTATTAACTGATATAATGAGAGGAAATACATATTTGGACTAGCATGCAAGAGTTCAGCCTAAGCCTGGGGTCAGTGCATTATTTATGCCTTCTGAAAGGGCTCAGAGCCACCTGAGCATGCAGAGCCCACCCAAATAACTTGGATGGGCTCCTCGGGAACTTCTGCCCCTTCCAAAGCAGAAGCTTTGCTGTAGTTATTCCAAATTAAGGCTCATTTGCTTAAGCCACTCTGTAATGAGATCTTCGTAATCTGCCTACCTGTACTTCCATGTCCACAGTGCCAACAGATCATTGAACTCCAGACTGGTTTGTATTGCAAAGGACCTTACAGCTCACCCAGCTCCAACCCCTGCCATGGGCAGGGACCCCTTCCATAGAGCAGCTTGCTCCAAGCCTCTGTGTCCAACCTGGCCTTGAGCACTGCCAGGGATGGGGCAGCCACAGCTTCTCTGGGCACACCAGCAGTAACTCAAAGCTTTTAAATAACACATTTCCACGAATTACTCTGCACTCTTTCCAGTGTCAGGGGATTGCATGAAAACAGCTCCATGGACATCACCCAGACAGCAGCTCCTGGTCCTCCAGCATCTGACATCTAAGGCAGCATCTCACAGAGCTGTTTGTTTTCCAGAGCCTGCTTCAGCTGCTCGAAGCGAAGGAGCTGATCAGCAGCTTTGCTTTTTTGCTTTCTTTCAGTGATGAGAAAACCAGGCCCCCCTTGGCAGCTGAGCAAGTAATGAAGTAAAGCCTTGTGCCACGTGCCTTCAGCCTCTGAGCTGCTCTATGGGGCTCTATGGGGCTGTTGGGGAGCAAAGCTCCTAAATCCAATAGAAAACAGCACAGTTCTGTATGGACCAGCAATAGGAAGCCCACACTGAACCCCTTTTCTTTTCCAGCTGGTAATGGAGATTTTAGGCTAGGACACCCCCTTAGAGAAATGCAGGATGTCCTCTGTCAATTCCATCCACAAAGATGGGAAGCTGGGGGCCTATAGGGATGCTGGGGGGGGACTCTTCATTAGGGACTGCAGTGACAGGACAAGGGGTAACGGGTTCAAACTGAAACAGGGGAGGTTTAGATTGGCTCTAAGGAAGAAATTCTTTGCTGTGAGGGTGCTGAGGCACTGGAATGGGTTGGCCAGGGAGGTTGTGAGTGCTCCATCCCTGGCAGTGTTCAAGGCCAGGTTGGACAGAGCCTTGGGTGCCATGGTTTAGTGTGAGGTGTGCCTGGTTATGGCNGTTGTGAGTGTCCCTGGCAGTGTTCAAGGCCAGGTTGGACAGAGCCTTGGGTGCCATGGTTTAGTGTGAGGTGTGCCTGGTTATGGCAGGGGGGTTGGAATTGGATGATCTTAAGGTCCCTTCCAACCCAAACCATTCTATGATTCTATGATTCCATGATTCTATAATGATGACACGCTGCATATATGGACCATGCTTCAGCCAAGTAACTCAAGCTCTCTGGAAGCACAGCAAGAAACATGCAGCACCACAGCCCTGGAAACACACTTAGTGTAGCCATGCAGGGGCAGCAGGGATGGCCATGGGGTCTTTCTTCTCCTCCTGGCTCTCTTCCACATGGTCCTTGCATCACGCAGGACGTGGGAGGATGCAGTGGGCTGGGTTCATAGCACATTTTCCAAGGTGTCAAACCAATTGATGCTTGTGCTTAAGAATGGGTTATGGAAAGCATGCTAAGCTAACATTGTTAGCCTAAGGATGAACTCCTTGGTGTTCCTGGTGCTCAGCCCTCTGCTTGCACCGGGAGAGCAGCCCGAGGTTTATACCCACTTCCTTCCAGCTTTGAGTTTCAGCTCCTCAGATGAAGGTTACTGGTGTGTCCAGCTTGGGGGCTACAGCAAATGCTTAGTGCAGAGTCAGCACAAACCCCTGGTCTTCCCGAAGTCTTCCAAGAGTTTTGTCAAATACCTAATGCCAGTCAAGGCAATGGGGACCTTGCTCTGCGTGGCCAAATAAACAATCCCAAATGTGAAACAACTGAATGATGAATGCTTGGGCTGGAGTAGTGAAGTATTTCATGGAATCACAGAACGGTTTGGGTTGGAAAGAAACTTAAGATCATCCAGTTCCAACCCCGCTGCCATAACCAGGGACACCTCACACTAGACCATGCTGTCCAAGGCTTCATCCAACCTGGCCTTCAACACTGCCAGGGATGGAGCACTCACAACCTCCCTGGCCAACCCATTCCAGTGCCTCAGCACCTGAACAGCAAAGAATTTCTTCCTTAGATCCAATCTAACCCTCCCCTGTTTCGGTTTGAACCCGTTACCCCTTGTCCTGTCACTGCAGTCCCTAATGAAGAGCCCCTCCCCAGCATCCCTATAGGCCCCCTTCAGATACTGCAAGGCTGCTCTGAGGTCTCCATGCAGCCTTCTCTTCCCCAGGCTGAACAGCCCCAACTTTCCCAGCCTGGGACACTTGGTTTCAGCCCTGGGTGTTGCAGCCCATCAGCTCTGCACAGGCCAGGTCTGCACCCTGTGCTGAACTTGCAGAGCCTCCAGCACCATCCTCCCCTTTGGTCCCCACCCACCACTTTCACAAATATGATGCCTAATAAGTGCCATGGCCACCTCCAAACAGCTTCTTTAAATTAGGTTGAGTAGGACTGACTAGATACTTCCCATGGCAGTTTATTGCTGGCTGCTCCAGCCTGAAACCACGAGATCATCAGGACTCCATCCATCATTACTAGTTTCGTACCACACCTACCCTGCTCAGAGCAACGGCACCAGGCACCACCACTGCCATCACTTGTTTTCAGACCCTGCCACATTCATCCTTGTAAGGTTACGATGGTTTCTGAACCAGTTCTTCACAGGCTTCAAGACCTAGAAACCAATGATGAGGTTGTGCAAGGTACCCAGAAGAGCTGTGGATGAAAGGGAGGCACACTGGGAATGACACCCCCACCTCCAGTGTAACTACACAGTGCAAGAGTTTTCCATTGCAGGTATGTGACCTCTCCCAAGGGAAATCTGAAAGTCTGCCATTCTAATGATGGCCTCAAAGCATCAGTAAGGCTATAGCAGCAGCTCAGTTTCCTCTGCTTAGGGATGGTACTTAGGATCAGACCGAACTCGGTACATTTCCTACATACCAAATCAATACCAAAGGCTTAAAGTTTCAGAACTGAGGAGAAGAAAGCACAACTAAACAAGAACAGCAGCATGGAGACTGCTTTACCTCCTTGGCATCCCAAGTATTCGCTTTTATCTGAGTATTTCTGTTGAGGTTGGTTTCCTCCCTTTGCTTCAAGTGGAGAGTGAAATCCTTTGCAGAACGAAAGGCCCATCCTACTGGTTTTAGCTGCGGAGCGGCTGCTTCTGTAAGCCAGCCTGGCTTGAAAGGAAGCTGACTTACATAGCGTGCTCAATGCCTTTGGGATAATCTAGTGCTTAAAACGCTTCAGAGGATTACTTTGTACCAGGGGTGGAACAGCCAAGAAGACTCAATCCTCAGCACAGATTGCTAGCTCCTTGCAAGGCATCTTGGGGTGGAGATCTGCCTCGGAAGCTAAAAACAATCCAACAAAGCCAATCCCTTCCAAACTGCATTCGAGACCGCACAGAGCAATCTGTGAAGGGCGAATCCATCCTTTCTGCTGGCTTTCCCCCAGTCTGCAATGAAGCGCTAGCTTGAAAGGTAGGCTTGGGGTGTGTGTGCTACGTGGGTACCTATAATACAGACATCTCTGAAACAAGCCCTTGTGTGGAAAGGAGTTACGACTATAAAGAGGGAGGCTTCATCTTCATTAAGTAAAACATTAAAGGAAATGCTCTAACTTACAGCACTATACATTAATGCCCAGCAATGTAAGGGGTTTAATTGCCTGTTGCTTTCCCACCATAAATTACTACCTGCACCTAATGGAAAACCTTCCTCCAGACCTGTTTATGCACCTTACTCCCATTCCATACATTCACGCTGGTTGGAAACAGCCAGGCGGCCTGGAGTTGTCCCAAATCCATACAAATGGGCATGTCTTGAGAAAGCAGTGAATGTTTAAGTGTATTGCACATGTTCAGTATAAACTGTTTGAGTAGCTCACAGCATAGGCAATACTCTGCGGGTTTGATGAGTGCATGTATCTGTATTTAAGCTAGTACAGGTTAAAGATGTCCTGTAGTGCCCAACCACAGCTTTTCTGCTCTGTAAAGTCACGGGTGAAATCCTCTTGCAGTCAAATCCCGAGCAGGAGCCCTGACTCCAGCCCAGGCTAAAGAATCCCATCAGGAAGAAAAAGCACTGAGAATAAAGCTCCTCAGGCCTCCTCCTGCTGCATAACCTAATGAAAGACTGACTCAGGTTCCGAAGAGGAACTGTGCAACCCTTCCAACCTGCCACCCGCATGAGCCTTCGCTTTGAGTGCGCTTTGAGAAGTCGTTTTCCAACCTTCCCTTACGGAGATCTACAACGCTGGAGTAAAACCAAAGTGAAACCACCTCTGTCTTAAACCAGCCCTCTGAAGTCAGCAGGATAGGCTGGGTTCTCTCCAGCACTTAGGAGGTCTCTCGGTGACTTTGGGTATTCTGGTGTAGGAACATTTTCCTGTGCTTCATCAGCCTTCATTCTTCTGCTACCAAACCCTCTTTTTATACTTCTCCTTTTTGTCCAATTTAGAATGCCAGGAATGGGGCATTTTAGTGGTTTAACATCACTAAAACAACTGTAGGCTGATGTGGACTTCAGGCTCCCACAGGTACATTGCTTTTAGTGGTACTCTCTTGACACTTCTCCATTGGCCGCTCTTGTGTGCTCCATGGGTGTGTGTTTGCCACAAGAGCCCTGCTTGCTGTGGACTCTGATATGATTTGGTTGGTAGTTTCCTATACTTGATTATTCACTAATATCAAGCAAGATGAGACTAGCTCCTGAAACACCACAGGTAAGGACACTAGGCCGGTGCCTGTTGTTTCCCACCTGATGGGACCCATGGGAAGTAACACATAGCCTGGTCGCTATCCACCAGGTATTTTCTCTAGCTTCTCCTCCAAATAAACATTTCTAGGGGCAATCCACACACTCTGACTTTAAACAGCATCTGCCCAAGTCTTGGTTCCAGGGTCTTCAATGTATTTCCTAACGCTGGAAGTCACTTGTTCGGCTTTAGAAGTGATGTGTTAGCGATGCTCCAGCTGGGTTTGTTGGAACACATTTATCTTGTAGGACTAAGGGCTTCAGTAAAGCTTTCCACTCAGCCTGTGACCTCTTACAGCTTCTGAAGCTAACTCTGCCTGCATCACTGTAATCTGATTTTAACTCATTAGCCTCTATGGCTAATGGTAGCTTGCATCCCATGGCAGTCTTTCACATGCCAGCGTGCTGACTCCAGACAAAGCCCCTTTGTGCTTTTGCAGCTAAGCCAACAAACACCACCCAGAGAATACAGAAGGTCTGGAAACTCCAAGAATCCTGATAATATAAAACAGGGCCTAGAAAGTGTTTAGTTAACATCTATGCAGACAAACTGGGGTTCTCAGGTAAGTATCAGCAGATCACGGTAAATGCTATGGTGAAATCATGCTCTACTGAAAACTACTTGCTTACGGAGACAAGTCAATTCTAACCCATGCTGCCGTTCAACATGATTCAAAACAGGTAGAAAAAGGAGTGTTTGACACCTTCCTAACCCATATTCAATAGCCCCTGCCAAAAGCAGCCAATATCTGTACAGAGACCTTCTCTTTCCAGTTGATTACAATCTCTTGAGACATTCAGACTAACTACCCAGCAGCCATTACCATGTGTTACTTCATGAGAGGAATAAAACACTATTTAAGCTAGCCCACAACGGTCGCAGACTGACAAGCTTCAGAGTCTGGCAGCAACAACTTCATTTGGGATAATGGAGCAGGCTGCCTGAAGGAGGAAGGAATATTGCCCATTGGGGAGCTGCAGAAACGCGAGGCAACATTTGGACCTGGGCTTCACTGCTCTGAATCTGGGAGATGCTCTTTAGCTACAAACCCAAACCAAGCCCGAATCCCAACCGCTTTCCCAAAGGATTAATTAAGGCATCCTCCTCCCAGCTCCTCATCTGCAAATCTGGCTGAGACTGAAGCAACAGCAACTGTTTCCCTCATCAAAGCCGTGCAGTCAGAAACAGCAGCATCTTAGTGCTTCCCACATTGGGGTGAGATAAACATCTCGGTTATAAAGCATGAGCCTCTCCACTTCTATTGACAGACGGAAAGTGCCAGAGAATGGGAGCAGCTGAAGCCAGCCTCTGATTAGCAATTAACCACTTTGAGAGGAGCAAGCCCCTGGGCAGCAGTGCCCTCCCCACTGATTCACTGGAAACCTTCTCACATAAATTAGCTGTCCCTGTGGTTTCAGTGCTCGGGTATGCCCTTGACAAAGGAGCCCTCACAGGGCTCTGTGCAGCCATCAGCTCCAAGCATTGCTTGCTTAGAAGGCTGGCAGCAATCCAGAGGGCTGGAGATTGATCTATACACCCCCCCTTGCCGTGCACGTGCCCTCCTATGGGATAAGCCCTTGCAATCACTGTGAAGCCCCAGTGGGCCAGGGAGCCTCATGGATGCCACATTGCATCAGGTTCCATCCCTTTGGCTTGAATTCACTTACACAAATAGGAAATAGGACACACAGGGCCTCATGCACCATGGGCTGGGGTCCAGCCTCCCCAGGGAGCATCGTCCACCTCAGCTGTGATTTACGCTGGTGGATGGAAGGGACATCGGGGCATTTATTTCTCCATGGAAAGGTATCCCATAAAACCAAAGGGCTATTCACATCGCCAGCCCATCTCCCTAATTAAAAGCTGCAAGACTCCGAGCTCTGAACAAGCCATCAATCCTCCCCATACAATGTGCCCACAGAGACGTCTGCAGAACAGGACTGAGGCTGCTGCTGAAGGCTTTGTTTCCCTCATTCCTCCTTCCCCAGGCATAAAGAGCTGTGATTGAGGAGCCCTGGTCGTTGGAGGGAGCACTGGTTTTTATCAGCTGGTAAGGATGAGTCCATCGTGGAATCATTTCATAGTTGTCATTGCTGGAGAGCAGGCCTGGTTTGCAAACAGCCTGCCCTGGGTATAAATAAGCTGCACTTTGCTGGTCGGGAGAATTAATGTTTTGTTTTCCATAACCTTTGTACTCTCCTTTCCTCTGCTACTATGGCAAAGCTCAAGGCGTGTGTAACTTGAGCGTTCCCGGGAAGAGGATGCACATCCCAACGCCTCACATGGACCCGGCAGTGGAGAGGCAGGATCCCCGTGCTCCAGCTTTCCCAAAGCCACCGCCCTTCCATGTGGATATAACTCCCTATTTCCCAACAAACCCCACCAAGTGCTCCCAAGCTGACTCGCCCCTGTGCTGGAAGTGCTGCTGGAACAGTGTATCCTGCTAAGTGCAGGTCCAATAACACTGATATATTTAGCACTGCTGCATAACTTTCCATCCTTTAAAGGCCAGTTTTCCTCTTTCTTTTGTGCCCAGGGAATAAGACAAAAGCCACTCCAACCAGATGAACATCCGTATTAACAGAGGAACTGGAAGGTCATTGTGACAGTGGCCAGAGACACTTTTTAATGCTTTTATTAACCACGACACCTAATCCTAAGCAAACACTTCATCACTTGCATAATGCTGGGGTTGTTTCAATAGACCTTCCAGTCCCAGCACAAGGTGTGCGCTGTGCACGAGACTGAGCCCAGGGAAAGCTGAGCTTTCAGAGCAGACAGATGTTGGGGAGGCTTAGGAGGGAGCCGATTTCAGCAAGGACACAGAGAAGGGCTTTGCCGTCGTATGGTTCACATCTGGAATTTACAGGCGTGATAATTTTATAACCCTCTCCTTGCAGCTCTGCAGCAATGGAATAGCCTTCTCCATCCCAGCTGGGTCTATGATTCTCCCTCGCTTTCCAAGCCTCAAGTATGTTTTAATCGCTGCTGCAGGAACAGGGCTGCAGGAAGCATCATCTGACAACTTTAGGGGACCCCAAGACTGCACGTTGTGTTGTACTAAAGGCAGTGGGACGGTGGCAGAGCCAGTGAGGTGCATACAGGCACTTGTATTTCAGAGGTATTAAAACAAAGTCCTAAAATCAAAGAGGAATACCTGGTTTAAGCTTACTTCTGCACACAGCCAAGTCCCTTCAGATCTCATTCAGAGACTGTTCTGGTTGCTTTTATGGTTTATACGAGTCTTCCTGCATAAAAGCCACTTTCTAGTGACTTTATGTATTTCTTTCCTGGTTGGAAGCAAGAAACCTCTTACTCAACCAGCCATTTTTCATGTGTGCATCATACACAAGGCTGTAAAATCACTGCAAGAAGGAGGCTCCCATGGCAGCAGGACTCAGTGCATTGGGGCAGCCAAGAACAAAACAATGTGAAAATCACCTCCAAACACAGCAGGAAATGTGGAAAAGATTAATCTCCTCTAACACTAATATTGTTACATGTCCACAGCCCCAGCCCCAGCATGGTCACAGCTGTGAGCACGTTCCAGGCACTAAATCTGTGCATGGACTCACAATCTGCCTAAACCCAAACCTCAGCTATCACTGAGCTGAGTTGAGCTGCATATTTGGAACCTAATCCCAAAGAAATTAAGAGCATTTCCTTGGGAGGCAATGCAGGTTTTGGCAACTGCTGTTGAGTTTTCAACATTTGAGAGTAATTGCACACAGAAACTGGGATGGAGGAGAACTGGCCCCAGGTTGGAGAGCAACGCTGGTCTCCAGCAGCTATTGAAAAGTCAGCCTTGGTCTAATGGGTCCCATGCAGACGTCAGCACCACCCCCAAAACACAGATACACACATGTATGTATGCATTAGCATTTATGTTACTCATTCTGAATGTCTGTTTCTCTGTGGATGAAGGAAATTCCTATTCTTCTATTCATATTCAATTACCTTCTTTTAAAACGATGCATAAAGCAGGAAGACAACTTGTTTCCATAGGAACAATTTATGGGTCTGATGTATAGGGTGGATTTATTCAGAAGACAAATTTTTGCTAGGCCTGGGGATGGATTAAGGTGAATCTGGCCTAAAGACTCTGGGTCTTCTCTCCTACCAGTCCCTGTCTCAGTAATTAAGAGGGATCTAATTATTCCTTGGAATTTCGCTATGCAAAACCCTATCCATTTTGCAGAGGTCATTAACTTTGCATTGAGCCACAGTGAGTCCATGGTTGATCTAAAGTCTCATTTTTCCTGCTATGAACCTCTGTTTCATTTTATTGCTATTTGGATTTCATGAGAGAAGAACGGAGGACATGGAGAACCCACTCTTGTCTCTGCCACTGATACATCACTTCGCCTTCCATGAACTGGTTCTCCATTTGAAACACGAGAATAACAGTACTTGGCTCCTTTGTATGAACGCTTTGACACTTCCATTATGGAAAATCCAGATAAAGGAGTGAGGTGTTTCCAGTCCCTTCAAGATTAACACGGATAAGATTCAAGTGATGGATGAAGGGGCTGCAGGAGTCACAAACTGTTTGGGATGATACCCTGGCCAGCTGGGAGGCACGGATGGGTTTTGGCATTGACTTCAAGAACATCAGAGGTTCACCTTTTACATTGCAGGGCCTCATCTGTAAACCAGAAATAGAGGAGTTTCCGTCTTTCCTCTCCCTAATACAGTGTGCTGACAAAAGCACTCTCTGAGCATCACCTGAGCGTACTCCAGGTCCCCTTTTCCCTCCTAGGCATCCTTCGGATGTACTCTCCAGGCTCCAACATGCTTTAGAGATGTCTGAAGTGTCAGGATTACAACCACAAACCCCTCTCCTTCCATCTGGTTCACCTACTCCTGCCCAACCCCCTGGACCAGCATCAAATTGGTTGGTTCCCCCTGGACAGGGGGATGGGAGTAGCTACTCCTGGGAGCAAGTATTTACAGTCCTTGACTCCAGGGAACTGAGCTGCTGCCAGGAATTAAAGGATCCAACCGTTCCTTGCTTACCATCAATATTTTGCAGGCAGTAATTACAGCCCATTTCAATCCTCCACCCTGGGAAAAGCTCGCTGCTCCTAAGGCAGGGCAAATCAAACTGTCAGCGACTTGCTCCTTCAATACTTCCCTATGGAGTCCTAGTGGGAATCCCCTTCCTCCAGCCTCCAAAGGACCGTGACCAACAGTCTGAGTCCCTGAAGGAGGTGGTGGCATTGGCTGACAAGAGATGCCCAACCCATGCTCCAACAGGCCAAGCCTCTTCTTGCCCAAACAAGTGAATCCCAGCAAGCAGCCGCCCCATAAAGAGTTAAAGGGAAGAGTTCCCCTAACACTTCAGCATCACAAATCTTTCCTGATAAAATAAATTATTCAGGAGAATATGGCATCCTCCATCAGCACCATCTGAGCTACATTTATAACAGTTCTGTGCACCGAACACGTTCTGTCATCCTATCACTGATACCAAGGCTGCGAGACAAAGAAGGGGGAACAAGCGCACTATAGAACGTGAAAGACTGAGCTGCTTCCACTTTGCGGCCATGAAACACATCCTGCTCAAGGCAGGGGAGAGATCAGTGGTGTCAGTTATGTTGCAGAGAAGCAAAACACACATCCTGACCTCAGGAATCGCAGGAACCGCTTTATTTTCCCTCAAACCCACTATCATGCCCAATGGGGTAATTCACCCAACACCTTCCATTGTCTTATGTCTCATTCGCTGTGAATGAACCCACACTGTGACTCCACCAGATCTTTCCAGAGGAAAGCTGGAATCAGGGCCTATCCCATAGGCTGCATGGATAGTAACTAAACAATGTCTTCTGCTCTATGTCTCTAGGAATAATGACAAAAGAAGGGAGCACTTCTCTTTGTCCCAGATGTTAAAACAATCACCAATCTGCCCACTGACACCCATAATCATTTACTTAGGGTGAGGCATCCCTGCCCATGGCAGGGGGGTTGGAACTGGATGATCTTAAGGTCCTTTCCAACC
>NDXB01016460.1:12301-28714 GCA_002631895.1 Agapornis roseicollis
GACACCCCACCAACCGAGTGCTGACCGACCACCTCTTCCAACCACCCTGAGATTACCTCCTGGACGTGCTATGGTATGGAATACCTCTTTGGTCAGTTTGGGTTCTGTCCCTCTTTTCTCCCGGCCCCCCCTTCTCCCCAGCAGAGCATGAGGCTCACAAAGTCCTTGATCAGGGCAAACATCGCTCAGCAGCAACCAAAAACATCGGCCTTATCAGCCTTGTTCCCAGGCTAAGTCAAAACACCAGCTACTAAAGAGAAGAAAAACTGACTGCAACTGCTGATCCCAGGACACATTAATTTCAAATGGATTTTATGAAAATGTGCTCATTTTACTTGTTTTCCAAAAACCTAGACAAAACTTTGTCACTAATTTCTCAGAATTCTTACTATAAAACACTTGTTCTCAGATAAAGCTGCTCTTGTTCACAGCTTTCACTTTCATACACACTAGATAGTGCTAAATCTCTTCTCACTCCAGAACGATCAAGTGATAATTTTCATACTAAAAACGTTTTTGGAGGGTGTACTTTTCTAACCTTTACTGTAAAATTGACAAGAAATACTGTCCTGTTTTTCCTTTCACTCAGTACCTGGGCTTATCACTGACAACAAGCAAAATGCACTATACATTTTCTTGCCACAAGCCACAGGATACCACAACAAATGACAGTGGTTTGATATGCTTTTCTAAGTAGCTACTGCTGAAACTGTTTGATGTCTAAGCAGCAGGTTGGAATACTTGTCCACAAAGTACAAATGCTGCATTTGACACTGGAACATTTTTGTTCGTTCTATGGTCATTGCTGAAGAGTGACTTCAGAAGGACAATGTTAGGAGAAACGGCAAAGGCAGACATATGTAACTGAGAGTTTCCAAAGGAAGAGGAAAAGTGGTATCTAGAAATAGAGACATTACATTAGAACATTATTGTCTTATGGCTTCGAGGAAATTTCTGCTAAAAGGAAAAGGTACTATTAAAAATTTGTGATGTTATGTGAATCTGTATTTAATATTCTTCCACTGTTCTGACCTGTTATAAGGGAAATTGCAGATACACGTTTTATCTCTCTCCTGTATTGTTTTGAGTCACCATCTCTGAACCTGTCATTCCTCTGACATAGTCTCCAGCAGCCAGTTTGTACAAAACTTCTGATAGAAACACCTCAAAGTACAATTTGATGACACTCTCTTTTCAAACCATAGCTGAAAAAATACAGATTCTCTGTGCTCTTTCAGTTCAGAGAACAGCTTAAAAAAGTGTATTTGAATGAACTTTCTCCTGGTGAGGTATTACGGCTTAAACACATCAATACAGGTCTGTCATCCACCCAGCATGGCAGGTGCACTTAGCTAACAGAAGTAGTAAAAATTTTAGTACTGTGCATACTCATTTCTAGTTTGTGCTGACAATCCAAACTGTACTTTTTCTTCTTCAGTTCTCAAAACCATATGGAGAAACAGTGAAATATGCATGAAATAAACCTATAGCCAATTGCTATTTGTCATTGCCCAGGGAGGTTGTGAGTGCTCCATCCCTGGCAGTGTTTAAGGCCAGGCTGGATGAAGCTTTGGGTGGCACGGTTTAATGTGAGGTGTCCCTGCTTATGGCAGGGGATTGGAACTAGATGATCTTAACGTCCTTTCCAACCCTAACTATTCTATGATTCTATGACTGTTACGCAAAGATGTGATAAGTGAAAATGGGCTTATTTGTAAATAAAACATACATTGTTTGCAAATTAATGTTTTAAAGGTATTTATGTAGCTCCAAAGATGATTGGAAGAAACAAAACTAAAACCAACAATAAAGAACCCAGTATGAAGAAAAAAACTCCTGCTTAGCTCCAGAATACTAGTTTGAACATGACAGCAATCGCAGCCATGTGAAAAAATTACTGTCTTGTCAGAAATCTTGTTTAGTAAGCACATCTCTCAGACATAATTGAATGTATGTATTCTTTTTCTTTTAATTTCAGTAGTGTCTGGGTGTCAAGATTATCACTGGATCATTAATAAACTCTGTTGACTGTTGGCAAGGACAACAGTGATAAACATGTGTTCAGTATTTCATTCAGACCATCCTGGCACAACATCAGTATTGTGCTCTCAATTAACTTGTTACTCTGAAAACAAGTATCAAAATATATTTAAATCTTCTGTTAATGAACAGGTGGGTGATTTTAGGCCCATATGCTGTGCAAACAAACACCTGTATCAAATGAAATCTGCAGCCATACCCATTAATGTGATTGAAGTGAACAAATGGGTACAGCAGAACAGGAGAAATATCTGGCAATAATCACAAATGGAGAACCAAAATCCCATCCAAAGCTTGTAGAAGCTTGGGAGACTGTCATAGGATTTCTTAAGATGAAGTTACGTGCTACTCATTTGTGATTGTTGAGCTCCTTCAACTTCAGGAAAAGAAATAAGTTACATGTTATCACCTTGACAAGTAAGAATATGATTATGAGAGAAATTCCTGTATACCCATAGCAATGAGGTTCTTTCCTCCTCAATTAATCTTGGTGAGGATAGGCCCCTAAAGGACTCAAACTCTTTGTAATATGCCCATAGGAGCATTTTACTGTGCCAAAATGTAGTGCATTGTTTCTGTTTAATAGGATATTTATTGTGATTCATGTTTAAAGTATTTACTTTCTTAGTGGTGTTTTCATAAAACTTTTGCTAGATAGGCATATTATTTCAAGTATATTTAATAAGCAGAGACACTGGACTTACAAATTTTTCTTTGTGAAGTTGTCTGTCTGCGTTGTGGTTTATTGCGTAGTACAGAATGGTTTTTTTTTTCAGGTTTATATTTTATATTTGTGCACTAAAGACAGTAATGGTATAACTTTACTGCAACAAAAGAGAATAATGATAAAGAAAAAGGTAAAATCAATTAAAAAATCAGCCTTTTATAAAAATCTTCACTAGGGACTGTAGTGATAGGACAAGGGGTAACGGGTTCAAACTTAAACAGGAGAGGTTTAGATTGGATATAAGGAAGAAATTGTTTCCTGTTACGGTGGTGAGATGCTGGAATGGGTTGGCCAGGGAGGTTGTGAGTGCTCCATCCCTGACGGTGTTAAAGGACAGGTTGGAGGAAGTATTGGGTGGCATGGTTTAGTGTGAGGTGTCCCTGCTTATGGCAGGGGTTTGGAAATAGATGATCTTGAGGTCCTTTCCAACCCTAACTATTCTCTGATTCTCTGCTGTGCTTGCAAAAACCCAAAAAACCAAACAACACGACATGGGGTTTAGCCATAACAAGTACAATTTAATTAATTAAATACTGATTTTACCTAAAGAAACCATAACATATTTANGGTTTGGAAATAGATGATCTTAAGGTCCTTTTCAACCCTAACTATTCTATGATTCTATCAAATAAATTAGATAGGTTGGTAGGAAAAAAGTAGAAATGCACTAATATAAAGGTATTTTCTCAATTTTTAAATGGCCTTCCTGTGTATCCTGGAAAATACTAAGCTCCTAGCTGAGAGTGGATACTAAAGCACAAAAGATTTAAAAAAAAAAAAACAAAACAAAACAGTAATAGTCTAATTCGATACACATAATTTCAGGCATTCCTAAATACTAGCACAAACATCAAATATACCAAAAATTGCACTTTAAGAATTTTTAACTTAGGCATGTTTTGGGCTTCCCACTCCTCTGGCTTTTATTCTATCAGTGACTCATCATGTGATCTCTCTGGGTGTTCAGTTGTGCAGTCTTTAGTAACTTGCTATTCTTCCTGAATACTCACAGTAGCAAAAAATGTCTGTTCATTTACTCTTCGTTTTTCTCTACAGCCACAAGGGAGTATATAGGTTAAGTCTGCTGTGACAAAACTCTAATTAGTGTAGAACTTCTGACAGTGATACCTGGAATTTGCCTGCAAGTTCTTTATACTTTTTTTTTTTTGAAGCTTCCTTCAGAAGTATAGGCAGTCTGACAGAATATCAGATACAGCCTAGGCTCTTCTCACCTCCTGGAGATGCACCATTCCAGTGCATATCTAGGCTGCATCTGATCTCCTATTACACTGCTGGTAACTTCTTCCACTGATAATAAGTTTGCAGTAGCCTTTAGTAGTAGGTACCTACTTGGTTGCTGTTCTTGGTTGTTGCTATATTATTGATCACTGCCAAACTTTTATACAATATTCTTGGTTGCTGTATTAATCTGTGATAGTAAATATATATATATATATGCTTTATTAATCATATATATACTTGGCAGTAATAGTGATATTTGTGGTAGTATACTTGCTAGTGGGGAGTTTTTGCAGTATATGTGGCATTCTGTAATAAAGTAGAGAAATTTAGAGGGTAAAAACCTCTGTGTTTTTGTATTATGAAATCCTGCAATATATTAACACTATTGCTAGGAAAATAAAAATATTTTCAGTACTTCCTTTATTTTAAAAGCAGTTTATGCCAGGAAGCTTTTTAAATTAGACCTTTCTTTTTTCTTCATTTTGGTAATATAGCTTATTGTTTTCTGCTTTAAAACAATTTACATAGAATAGTACTCAGAATTCCTAATAGTTCCAGAATTCCCTAAGGTTTTTTGGTTTCTGATCTCATTACTGCTAAGTCTGCAGCTATTTTTTGATTTTTGGTTGTTTGTGGTTTGTTTGGTTCTTTTCCTCTATCTTGCCATAAATGTACAAGGGGAAAGAGTGTGAAATGACTAAATAGTTCATAAAAATACAGTGAGAAAAACCAACACAACAGAAAAATCAACACAGCATCCCTTTTATAATGGAGTGTGCGAAAGAGCTAAAAGATGGACAAATATTTTGGGATCGTCTTTGTTCACTGATGCTTCCCCAATGTTTCGTTAGACAGCCAGTGTTGTTCCTACAAACTTGTTCTGATTCCTACATTGTGCTAGAGACATTTCTAGCATTTCTTTGTAGCATGAGCTTAACTACAAGTTTCCAGGACTTTCATCTTACTTCAACAGTATGTGCTTCTTAGTGAATCCAGGTCACAGTTCTTTTGTGTCACTTTTTTTTTTAAGGTTTACCTTTGAAAACTACAGATATATGTGTTAAGTGTGTCTGTGTTTCTGTGTGTGTAAGTTGTTTACATGCTTACCAGAAGATTTTGTAGCAGAGTTCTAAACCCTTTAAAATAGAGGTTTATAATGGAAAAGAACCTGTCAGACTTTTAACTAGATCCACATTACTGGTCACCATTGTAACATTATAATTTTTAGAGTAGAAGTTATAGCAGACTGTGCCTCAAACAATACCATAAAAATTCAGATACCATGAAATGAATTTTTGTTTATTTACTGAATAGTGCTACAGCAGTGACTTGTGAATTGAACCTGTTCTGTGCAAGCTTTAGCAGCTTAAAGACCAAAGTTCAGTAGATGCAGGTATTCCTTTATCAATATATTTTTATCTGTTATGCAACTGCATAACTGCATGAAAAACACACTCTTCAAATTTTGCTCCTGAAACAGCAGACATTTTATTCAACACAATCAAAGCATTCAGATGCTCTCTTTTGAGAAGACTTCCAAAGGTTTAACTGAGATGAGAGTAAAACTATACATATCTCTTAAGTATTTGTAAGATCAAAGACTTTTGTATGTAAATTTAGAGATAAAAATTAAAGGTGAAAAAGTAATGATTTCTATTATTTAATTTTCTGGCTGCCCAGCTGTTGCCAGGTCAAGATAAATTAGGCCCCTGTTCTTTGAGGGTCAGATGCTTCTAGATTGAAAGGACTCCAGTAGCACAGAACTCCTTTGCTACCTTGAACTCTGCATTCACTGGCAGTTCCTATCTGATTTGGAGATGACTTTGGAAGGGATGCTCTGAGAGCTGTCTCAAGACACTAGTTCCTGTAGCTAGATATATGTGGCTACTGATTCCATAATATTGTCATCAAAAATGTGACATAATGACTACTGTGGCTACTCCACAGAAGGAATTTGCTGATGTGATATACTTGTATAAAAATTCTCTGAAGAGCATATTTTGATTCATTCTTCAATATTTAACTCTCCAAATATCTAGTCTGCTAGGCTTCTGATGTAATAACTGGAGGAAGAATATGGCGTATCTTAACAGATTAAATGTATCGAATGTGATGAGGTAGGAAAGCAAGAACCGTTTTAAAATTTGCTGTTAGTGTACTTTATTTTTAGGTGGCTAAAGACAGGTGAGAGGAACCCATAACCACAGCTTAATACAAAAGAGTTCTGATCATAAATTAGCTTTATAGATCCTTCAACAGTGACGGTAATGATTAAAATATTTCTTAATTATCATTTTTTACTGAATGATGTGACTAAAGGTACAATTTAGCCTTATAATTGTACATGCTACTTAACAATTTGTGGGTTTGAATCACTGAATATGCATGTGTGCAAGAAAGGACTTTTGCATAGTTGTTAAGAGACAAAAACTGTAATTTCTTTGTGTTTGTTCTATGAAATAAATATAATGTGATAGTTTTTCCTATCCTGTACATATATGCCAGTCATGTTAATAATGCCTATTTCAAATCATATAAATTGAATCAAATCTGTGCAGTAAGCAATATAAGTTACATAAACATTTGTGAAAACAGACACAAGAGCCTCATCTTGCTGATGTCAATGGGAGTTTTGCAGAAGGTAAAGTATCTAATAGTTAGCATTGATTTGTGTTTTTAATAAGAAATATATTTTCATTCTGACAGTATTGACTATTTCACTAGACTAACCACCCTCTAAATCTGAAAAGCGATCTAATCTATTCTTATGGCTGAACTTATCCACTGGCTGAACACTGTGTCTCAAATGAAAACTGCTTTATTAAATTAAGAACAGAAGTGGTTTACATTTTAAATTCTGTTGTTCTTTGATAGAAAAACAACACTATCTTGCTGTTAGTATTTTTTGTTCTTTTTTAATGTGGAAAAAAAAAAAAAAAAACAACCCTAAAGATTAATTGTACAACAATTTTAATATAATGTATGTACTGAAGACACAGCAAACTATTTGCCTGTTGCATCTTCATGGTTTAAATTCTTCTGCNTTTTTTTTTTAGTGGAAAAAAAAAAAAAAAGCAACCCTAAAGATTAATTGTACAACAATTTTAATATAATGTATGTACTGAAGACACAGCAAACTATTTGCCTGTTGCATCTTCATGGTTTAAATTCTTCTGCACTATCCTCAATGAAATTATAGAAAGATCATCTTTGGTGCTTAAACTTTCACTATTTTTTTCTGGATGGGCTACTCCTTTAAAATCCATCTCAGAAGGAAAGTAAGAGATAGAAAAGAAACAGAACTGTTTGCTTTCATTAGCAGTCTTATGTTGTTCCTTTGAAATGAGAAGTGGTTTAAAACAATGACTATTTTTCAGTCAAAGTAACTGTGTTCCATAAAGTCTGGATTATTGATGATCTAGAAGATTTACAAATTTAAAGAGTTATAAATTGCACTCCACAGTATTTTCATTAACAAAGTCAAAGTTGCTGAATTTTTTGAATATTAAACATTTATTTCTATAATGCTCTGCAGTAATTAATTTAAAAACAGATGGGTTTGTACGCAGATTGAAATACTTTATTTTGAACTCATAATTCCAGCAGACTAAGAAGGAAAAGACAAAGTTGCAAATTTCAGTAACATTTCTGTGATTGCAGATTGCTACTTAAATTCATTTGCCAGGGAAAAAAAAAAAAAAAGAAAAAAAAAATAAAAAAAATAAAAAAAGGGAAAAAAAAAAAAAAAAAGAAAAAAAAAATAAAAAAAATAAAAAAAGGGAAAAAAAAAAAAAAAGGATACACAATCTAAATTAATTTTAAATGGGGAAACTTTAAAAAAAAAAAAAACTATTCAAATTTATTAAATACAATTAATTTACTACTGAAATTTTCCTTGAAGCCAATAAAAATTTGTTCTGCTTTGAAGCATGATGGCATCACAGGGTAAAAGAAAGGAACAGCAACACTCAAAAATGTTTTAGTGATTTATTTTATATTTCATTCTCTTTTGTAATCTTATCATTCTGGCACCCTCTTTTTTTATTTTTTCAAGGGCTAACAATGTTTGTTATTCTTCTGTCTCACCTGTGTGATTTCTATTGTTCATTTTTAGTCATTTTGAGATTGAGATACACAAGATAAGTTTTAAGTTTTGACTTTTTTTTCCAAAAAAGCTTTTTAGCCATAAAAACTTGGTGTGATAATATTAATAACTTTGAATTTTATTACATCTTCTGAACATGCACTTTTCCCAAATGAATAAAATGAGTTCTTTAGAACTACTTAACTATTGAATGCGTCATCCATCTGTTCATCCATCTATCTATGTCTGTCTTTTTAATTTCTTTCAATAACAGATCTGCTGCTTCCTTATGTCTTATCAAGCCCTGTATCTTGTTCATGAACTTTCTATAGAGTTGAAATAATTTAGTCCTAAAACAACTAGCAAACATTACAAGTCTGTGCAAAAACATTTTTATATGCACATGACTGAATAAGATGTTTTGTTTGCAGGACATTAATTTTTGTTGTGTGTTTGTTGTTTTGTTTGTTTTTGTTTTGTTTTTTTTTAATTGTGCTTGTGAGAGAACAAAAATATATTTTTCTTCTAAACTTCAGTATTTTTCTAAAACCTACTATTAAAAATATATGCATATATATGCACATGTGTGTATATATATGCACACAATTTTTTTTTTCCTGAAGTGCTGAAGAAATAGAAATCAAGTCAAAGTAGAAATGCAATTAAGCTAAGCACAGCACAGCATGAAATAGAAATGCATATACATACTCATTTCAATCTCCAAAAACAAATTAAAAAAAAAAACAAAAACCACCCAACAAAATTTATATTATAAAACATTCATTACCATCATGAGCAAAAATAACTTCTAAGGTTTTGCATGGGTTCTCTGAGAGTTTTGCTTGACTTCACTATTGAAATTAGGCTAGAAATATGTTTTATGTAAATATATCATTAGGGATAACTGTGATTACACAAAACAGATGAAAGCTTATACTGTACTGTGCAATATCAAAGTACTGTCTCTTTGACCAAAGAATACACATAGTAATAGAGTACACAGAGATGACCTTTGGCTTGGGTGCAAGAGAGGTCAAATATTACGTATGCAGGACATGAGCTTTTAATTTCTAGTTTTTACCATCATTATCATACTGCAAATGCTGTTACTGCCTTTTGATGAAAGAATTTCTGTACTGTAATTCCATCACTGACTAATTCTATTTGCCTTACTTCTGCCTAGTGACTGCTTTCTAGTGTTTGGCATCAATTGTTTCATATTTAATTTTTTTTTTTTCCCACCTATCATTTTAATCTCTGTCTTATTCTAAATTCCTACTATTTTAGAGTATATTTATTAGACTGATTCTGGATAGGCTTTATCACATCTGACTTAGGGATCTAAAAGTGTGGTAAACAGTTAAGTGTGAACAAGACATTTAAGGCTGCCTTTGCATTTGCTTACATTTCATTTACTGTGAAAGTATCCTAGTATGACTTAGACATTAATCTGCTGTCCATAAAAAAATAAATGACATGAATCACAGTTTGCTTCTGTTCTAGAGTCATTTATTTAGACCATACTTGCTTCAGCAAGTTGTATAATTACAAGAATTAAAAATCTAAAATACTTCACCAAGCAACTGGTCTATAAAGCTATTTATGGTCCAGTGGAAGCTCTGTAGTAAACACTGACTGCAATATCACAAAAATATATCTTAAATTTAAGACACACTCAATAGTACCAGTTAACTGAAAGACTGAAGAATTCTAGAAAATGTTATGGTATCACCATTTCTGGAAAATGAATTTGATAAAAATTTGTTACAATCACATAGAGGAAAAAAGCCCCTTCCATTGGTAGTATATTCATCTACACTGTCATGCAGGGATTCAGACTAAATCCTTCAATATGTTGTTATTCTGTCTCAGGTTGGTTTTTGGTTTTGTTTTTTTTTCAGTTTCTGTGTTCATGTATATCTGGATATGATTTGCTCAGCTTTTGCTTTAGGTATTGTAACCCAATGTGCAGCTGGTCTAACAAATTCTTTTGAAATGGCCATGTAAGAGATGCATTTTACCATTGAAAATTTTCTTTTCAAATACCCTTATTCACTCTATTTATTTTAAGTTTCTAAGATAAAGTTTGTGTTGAGTGGCAGCAGCTTACATTTGTATAATCAATGCACAATGAGGAAAATATGCGCATACATTTTACTATTGATTTTGGTTTATCATTTAGGCTTTGAATGAATCCTTTCCTTTACTCATCTTCAGTTAATAATCACTGCTGTTATTAATAGAATTTCACCTTCTGCTTCAGTACCCAGGAAGCTGATTCACAATGTTTTGCAACATTAACTTGAAATCATTGTGTTATTCATCACATACATTGTCCAGAATATTATCCTAAATATTGTGAAGTAAATATTTAGGCATTTGCTTCACGTTTTCTGTTGAGGTGGAAATTTTTTTGGCTTTCTGAGATGGTTACTGTGCAGTAGAAAACTCTTATTTGAGCTTCTGAATCAGTTGTTTGTTCATAGAGGCACTGTCACAGTGCTTGCTTCCATCACTTGAACTAGACCCATCCCCTCTCCTCAATTTTTTTGTTTCTATTCTCTTGCTTCTGGCTTGTAAACTTTACATGAAGTTAATATTCATATATATGAAATTCAGATTAAATACATATGACCTACCCACACTGGACAAAAGATACTCTATTTTAGTAGATTAGGTAATGGATCTAAAATCCAGTGTCTGTCTATTAAAATATTTAACACACAAAATATACCCACCCTTCTTTTCTGATGAGTGCCAGATAAAATATACAGAGAGCTTTCTCTTCATATTCTTTAAGGATCTGTGTGAGAGGACAGCTTCCAAATCTACACAGAATTAGGTGTAGGATTGTATTTTGTTTCCTTATCCAAACAAAAAGCATAACAATATTTGATAGGTTAAGGGTGGCTGGCTGCCAAATTCCCATCCAGCCACTCTTGCTCCCCCTTCACAATAGAACAGAGGGAGAAAATAAGACAGAAAACTTACAGTTAAACATAGACAGGGAGATCACCCACCAATTACCATCACAGGAAAAACAGACTCAGTTTGGAGAAGATTTGTAATTTAATTTATTATCAATTAAAAATAGAGTAGGATTGTGAGAAACAAAGACAAAAAATGATATGGCCTTTCCCCAGTGCCCTTCCTCCCTGGCTCCACTTCTTCATTTCTGACTCCTGTATTTATTCCAAGCTGTGCAAAGGGATTGCAGCTTCTCTCTGCCACTCCCTTCTCATGCTCTTCCACTGCTCCAGTGTGGGAATGCATTCCAGCATGGGATACGCTCCTTCACAGACTCCTCCAGCATGGGTTCTCTCCAGAGTGTAAAGTCATCCAGGAAGGGAACTGCTCCAGTATAGATTCCCTAACAGACCACAAATCACACCAGAAGCCTGCTTCAGTGTGGATTTCCTACAGGGTCACAGCTTCCTTCAGGACATACCACCCTGCCCTGGTGTGGGGTCCTTAAGGAGCTGGATATCTGCTCTCCCTTGGACCTTCATGGGCTGCAGGGGCACAGCCCGCCTCACCACACTCTGTACCACAGGCTGCAGGGGAACCTCTGCTCCAGTGGCTAGACCACCTCCTTCCCCTTCTGTACTGATGTGGGTGTCTGAGTTGCTGTTCCTCACAATATTTTCCCTTTGTTTTCACTAGCCTGTGTGGCATTTTGCCTTTTCTTATATATGCTTCCCAGAAGTGCCCCACCTGTGACTATGGCACCTGCACCCAGGACAGAATAGTAGGTAGAATTTGCAAATATGCATGTAAATAATGTATCCCATGTTCAGCAAAGGCAGGAAAAGATTTGGTCTTTAAACACTGGCATGTTTCACTCCCTGCCCACCCACATAAACTCTTCCTCCTATGGTGCTTGAGCTAAGCCTTTTCCTCAGAGGGGTACATTTTGTATTCCAAGAAACACTGTTTTGGAGATGTATTTTATTTCTCAAAGAAGCTAGTTTAAACATCTCTGGTGGATTTTTTCAGGCACCATAGATGCTATGACTATGGGAAACAGAATTTTATGGGATTTTTTTGAATGACATTTTCCTTTGGGCTTTTTTTGAGGGTCTTTTCTCCAAGTCTGTGTTTGATGTGGTTAGTATTGAGACTGAATTGATTTTTTTGTAATATATTCTTGCTCCAGCTGTGAAGAAAAAAGATAATGAAACATCTGTCGTTCAAGTATAAGTCTTGATTTGTAGGACAGCATGATTAGAGTAGAAACAAAACTCTATGTTGACTGTGGAGAAGATAATGTAATTAACATCTGCTTCCCTTTCTGAATTTGAATGTTTGGGAAGAACTGCATGGGCAACCACATGCTGCTAATGAGGATCCTACTGTGAAAATTGTGTAAGTAGAGAAACTACAGGACAAGAGTATTTGATCCATATAATTTTTATTATGTAAGTAGTACTAAGGAAGACAGTGAAACTTCAAATGCTTAAAGCTAAATGCATATCTGAGTGCATAGTCAAGCAGATGTGAAAATCAGGGTCTGGGGCAGAGTTGTGGTGAGATGTGCAGTTCTTACAATGATAAACACCTTAGATAATTTCTTCCACAATCACAGAGGAAGTTCTGGCTTCTCTAGCTGATTGTTCTTACTCTTTTCTTGAAGAAGGTATAACAAACCCCTTTGAAACCAAATGTAGAGAGGAAGCTGATAAAAAATGTTTTTTCTTCAGTTGCAGTCCATGGTAACTCATACAAACAAAAAGACTGGGGATGGAGCAAGTGCTAAGAAACAGACTGTAGGGATGCTTCTTATGTCATTGCTCTCAATATTTGTAACCTTGTGGACGTTTGCTAAAAATTGGTGAAGCAGAACTAACATTATAATTTAATAGGCATAAAAATAGGCAGAAAGGTGCAAGATAAGACATGTATCTAAGATCAACTGCTGGATGCTGTGATGTGCAATTTATAGTGGGGATCTTTAAAATAGCAGATGAATGCTTGCAATTCAAGACTTTGAAGTAATAATTGAATTATAAATTATATAGTGCTTGGCTATTATTACATGTAATTAAATTTGCGTAGTTTTAATAGTCTTGATTTGGGAAGAAAGGGGTTCAAGGAATATCCACTGATAATAAAGTATGTGTAGTAGGATAAAATATTTCTGAATGATGATTGCAGAATAATAGCTTGAAATATGTGTTTCTCAGAGACATTAACTGCTTAGATCTGAGAAATGAAATTACAGACTCCTGGAGGCAGACATTAGTTAGCTGTGTTTTTTTAATGTGTCAGGCAAAATGGAGTAATCTTGATCGGGGCTTCCAGTGCAAACCTAATATATTAAACACAGAGAAAGAAACAGAAAATTATATTATGTTAAGTAACAGTAGACTTGTCATGGCTACACTTCATTCTAGAACGTGTGAAAAAATATATTTCTCCCCATAACTGCTCTGTTAAACAAAACACACTTATGTAGAATGAACTTGCAGTCATTCAGCTTGTACTTAAACGTGCTTGTGTAAGTCTTGGCTAGGCTACTCTCTTAAATAGTTTTCTATCAATTAAAAAGATTAGAATAGTCATTGATAATGCAGCCTTAAGGAAATGTATGTTCTAAATGCAGTATGAATATTAAGCCCTGTTCTGGTGTCCACTGAGTCTCAATACAGCTAGTAAAGAATTTAAGTTCTGTGTAGAAATGATTATAAAAAATACTTATGTGATTAAAATACTGCTAAGCTAAACTGAAAAATGGGAAATAAGGTAAAGTATACTTAATGGCCTGTGTAACATCAAATGAGCAAAGAGAAGAAAGTTTTTCATGTTAGTTTGTTCTTTTTTCAATGTCTAACCAAATGGTATCTCTGGTTGGAATCCCTGGGTGTAATAGAAAAAACAACACAAATCAAAACTGAACAAGTAATTGTTGTGGGAAATAAAATAATCCATTTACATAATTCAAACAAAATCAGAGCTGAAACAGTTTATTGATTTAGTAGTGGCATTTTACTGAGTGAGAGTCAGTGAAGTATGCATGAAAAATTAATACTAGCAGTACAACAGATAAACTGTGAGACCAGGGATTATTAATAAACACCTGCAAACAGTTGGGCACTGGCTGCCCCATCACCCATTCCATGGGAGGGGGATCTGCCTGTCACAGGTAGAAGTGGTGATGCCAGTAAAAGGGCTGTAGGCAGTGCCCAACCTGGTGTACTACATCTCTTCCTTCTCTCACCAAGGTGTCTTTCTACACATGATGCTTCTTTTACATTTCATTTGTTGGAGCAATCCATAAGGCACCTTCACACTAATAAAGATATAAAGATATTTATACATGAAATACAGGTGTTTAAATGTATCCATTTGCAGTCATGCCACTATCCTTCTACTGATTACTATTTTAAACAGAAAGAAAAAGAAAGAAAAAGCCAGTATTTTAAATGAAACAAAACAAAAATATCATCTCTCCCTAATTACATTGAAGATGGTTTGGGTCCCTTCTCTACCATCTCTTTCCTTTTATGTGCTTTTATACAAATGCTGTTACAGGCTGGTAAAAAATAAATCACCAAAATTATTCAATGTGTTGAAATACAATAACGTACTGTGTTTTGTTATGTTAGTCTTGATTTATCTTCTATTAAAACACGTTATTTAGGAATGACATTTTTGGAAGTTACATCTTAAAATGCCATTATAGCAGCCACTTTAGCCACTTTGGGTTTTTTAAAAAGCTTGATTAAACATACAGGAAGGATATAAGCGGAAGCTGATTTCACATTTTAACTGAAAAAAAAAAACATTTTAAATTGGTTTTGACTGAAGCTGTAATGAAGTTACTTCCTTCAGAAAAGCAAATTGACTTCAGATATGGGGAATATCATCCTAATTCACATAATTCTATATCAAGAAGGAGGCAAGATGGTTTTGGTGATGCTTGAACTAGTGAATATCACATTTCACTGATCCGTTATCTGTCAAAAAGTCCTATAGCTTCTATCTAGTTTCTGTTCTGCCATAAGATCTTTGTTTCTATATTGGACCTATTTTGGAATGTCTTTGTGTGGAATTAGTGTTTCTTGGTTTTTAAATTTTAGGGACATGGACTCAGTCACCTTCAGTGAACAGTTACTGTTGGAATGCTCAATACCTTTGCCTTGGACTAGTTACTGACCTTCTGCATTTCATGCTTCCTTATGGTAAAAGTCTGATGACAAACCCCAATTAATAATTGTTTTGGGTTTTCTTTCTTCTGTCTCCCCTCCACCTCTCTGTCCTTACAATGATACAGGACTGGGTGCCACCATGCTACCTTGCTGATCATGGAAACTACTTTTCTATTCTTCTGAGTTTGGGACTGGCTTAATTTCAGAAATAGTTGCAATTGATCTGAGTGTGACAATGAAGTTGCTTACTAACATTTTTATTTTTTTTTTTTTCCTGGAGTATTACCATTCTGACATATTATACATTTCATCTTAAGAATAATAAACAATTCCTTGGCTTGGCTGACATGGGAAATTCTTATCCAAGAAAATACTATAGAATGCACTTCAGCAACTGCAGAAGAGAAAATCAAAGCACATGTAAAGATAATGCTACATTAGAAGAGGTAGGTGTAATAGGGAAGGACAGGTTTTTTTTGTTGCATTTTTTAAATAGCCCTCAATAGTTGGTTTTTTGCTGACTGAGTCTCCCAACCTCAGCCTTTCTGGGGAAAGCCCAGGGTTGCAGTGATAATGCTCTTCTGAAGTAGAGTGCCTGTTAAATACTCCTTATTTTATTGTAATATCTCACCCAACAGCAGTTAACCCATTTCTCAAGAGAGGGGAAAGACCGCTACGTCTGAATTGCAAAACTGAAGCATGTGGTAGTGATTTGACCTGCTTGGTGTCATAGTCCAAGAAATACACACAAGTTTGGCCAGATACTTGGAAATTTGATGAACAGGCCACAAGACCAGTAGTACTGACCTTCATCAAAGGTTTTTAATCTAAATTTCAAACTAATATTTGGCTCTGATACTAGAGAATTCTTTCCTAAATCATGATACCATATTGTAACACTCCAGATTATAACATCATTAAGAATTTCACCTTTTGTTTGTATCTCCTTTTGTCATATTAAGGCACCAAGTAGTCCTGGAGATTCATTCTCACTGATAGAAAAAAACAAGCAAACAAAGAAAGTCTTTTGATGCAGAATGAGACAAATTATTTGTTTGTTTTGTTGTTGTTGTTTTCATTCTTGCACTGTGGTTAGTTGTGTTGTTTTTAACTTCATTTAACTTTTAATTTCTATATTTCTTTTAGACTTTTTTTTTTTTTGGGGGGGGGGG
>NDXB01016460.1:33409-54893 GCA_002631895.1 Agapornis roseicollis
AAAAAAAAAAAAAAAAAAAAGAAAGAAAAAAAAAAAAACAGAAAATAAAACTAATATAAAGACAACAACAACAGAAAAAAATCCCAAAACTGTTACCCCTAACCAATCAGAAAAAGGAAAGAATATTTTCTCCAACTCAAAAAAATTAATGAAAAAGAAAGATTCTTGAATTACCACTTGCTGGATACTTGTTTTCATTATACTTTTCCATACTGTTTCATTGTATAAATACATAATAAAGTGCTTCAGGTTTCTTCCCATAAGAACATTTAAGATGTAACCTGCACCTTCCTTGTAATTTAAACCCATTTGTCATCATTTGATCAGCAAGGGCATTCTCCAAAGAACTTCCAGCTAACTCTCAGTCCAAAGAATAGGCATACTACACCTAACTATTTCAGCTTTTCTTTCTTAGGTCAATTATGATTTGAAACCTTGTGATTAACCTCATTGCTCCCTTGTAGACATTCTCACACTGACATTCTCACACTGTCTTTCTTACCGATGCATTTTCTGAAATACTATGGCCAAGATTTGAACAGAGTAATCAAGGTAATACTTGCCTCAGTTGGGGAAAAGTTTGGTATATTGGCATTAATACATTCCAATGTGATACATCTTCTCTAGTAAGGATGTGAAATTATTGTCTCTTGTTCAGTTTGTGATCCATTATAAAGCCTCAAACTCCTCCTTCCACTGGCTACACATCCCATCATTCTTTTTCCTGTACTTCTGTAGTTGGTTGTTTCTGCATAAGCACAACACTTTTCATTGCCCATATTGATTTTTTTTTAATAAAGCATTTAAAAAAATTGTGTTTATTTCAAGCTTGAATCCTGTCTTCTAGTGTCCCTGCAGTCCCTCCCAGATTTTCTTTATATCAGCAAATTCAGTTATGTGCTTTCTGTTGCATCCTTCATGTCATTTGGAACTGCAATCAGTAAGCCTTTCCGTTACAATAACAGGTTATTGACAATTACTCTTTGGAATCAGCTTTTCTAACAAGGTATGCACTTACACTGTTATAGTTTCATCTTTTTCATGTTTGCCTGTCAGAATATCATGCATTTCCACTTAAAGCTTTAGTAAAGTCAAGAATAGTATTTTTGTTAATCCTTATTTCATAAGGCTGCAGCTCTATTCCCAAAAAACCCAGGTGACAAGGAAGTGGGTTTTCGGTTTTTTTCTTCACTACTCGACTGCTTGTAAGCTACAGACTTTCTAACAGTCATTTGCTCTCAGCTGATCTGTTCCTGAGGACTGAAACAGACAAGGTAGTAAAGACATCATTTCTGACATCATTTGTCATTCTTTTCCTATGTTGAGCAATACAGTAATCCTTTCCTCTTGTTACACTGAATGCACTTGCAAATTCTTGTTATTCTTGATTCTTGACTAGTAGCATCGCATCCTTTGCTTTGCTCTTCCAGTCCTGATAAGCATATGCCACACCTCTGATTGTGTTCTTCATAGTAACACCTCCTCTCACTCCCTGATATTGCTTGGTTCCAGTTAAACTCCAGACCCTAATTTGTATGAATTTAGTGCTGGGTTGGTTTTTCATCCTAAAGAATACTCCCACTAACAACTGTAATTCCAGCCTTTCAAATTCTAATTTGTTCTTTCTGCCCTCTGAATTATGACAGCTGAGTTTGAAACCATTGTGACTCCCCTGGATCAGTGTCTGAAGAGGCACTTCTGCTCAAGTGGGAGAGATGAGTATTACATATCTGAATAAATTATTACCTCAAAACAGTAATAGCAATTGTCTGAGTTGAATCAGCAGTAACATACAGGTGCTATTATCCTCAAATTACCAATACAGATGAGCACAAATTCAGGTAATGTGTTGTATAAATAAAACATGCTACTTTATTAAATCGATACAAGAATAACAGGCCTTCCAGTAAGGAAAATGCAGCCAATTTGCAAAGAAGGCTATGCAAGATGATTTGGAATTAATTACCTCCAGTTTCTAAATATTGATTTCAAAAGTATTCAGTATGAACAGTGATAAATAGTATGTCTTCAGAAAATAACAAACCATTATGATAAAATCTATTTTAAAGCTCTCAGCCCTCTATCAACTGCATTTAATTACTCTTAAAGTCAATCAAGCAGACCTTATATAAATCTACAATAAGGTATTCCTCTTATGAGAAAAACTCACAAGTTAACTCCTACATGTCTTTGAAAGACTGTGGGTGAAAAGAATCTCTTCTGCTGTCCTACTCACCATGTTTAAAGAAAAAAAAAAAAGGCAAAATCATAATATCACTTTAAAATATGAGTGGAAGAGCAAGAAATTATCTCCGTAACCGCATATAATAAAAGCATGACTTCTATCAAGGTTGATACTAACTATATCATTGTCTCACGTGAATAGTTATGCTACACTCAAATTCAGTAGGCCTAATACCTTCAGAATACTGAAACCTTATCAAAATTTTGGCCTCCATAATAAATCTTGAAAACCTCTGGGTATTGTACATAAACCCGGAATTCAGCCAAGACAGAAATTTTCATTCCTACGGGCAAGTGGTTGTATAATTCACCTTGAAAGTCAGCAGTGAGTTTATCTGTATGCCTCATAAATTTAAAATTATTTGCTAAGGCACTGTGTTTTTTCTGAAACTGTTTATAAAATAAAATAGTACATCTGTGATCTTTATTGTGGGTTTTGAGATCTTTTTGAGATCTTTTCTTGCAATCTTTTGCAACAGGAGAAAGCAATGATTCACTTTTTACCTTTCTTTAAGATCATGGGGTCTGTCACTTCCATGAATTTATATTTCTTTTCCCCTAGTGATGTTACATTCTCTGAACTACCTCTTATAATGGTAGAATCCATCATGAACATTTTAAATACCTCTTTCAAAACAGTGCTACATGTCACTGTCCCAGGCTCAAAGTTGATCCATGATGCTAAACTGAAGGATGTATATGTTAATGTGTTAATAGACCTATGTCTGCAGTCTGTCATGCCCTTTAGTTCCCTATGTCACATACGGCTGGTCAGGAGGTCATGGTGAATCATTTATTTGCATGAGCCTTGTAAAGGAATAGCAGAGTAAAGGGAGCCTACCTATCAGAAGAGCTGTTTTAGTGCAACAAAGCATAAGAAGTGAACCAAAAGTAGCATGTGTACTCCATATTTGAGAAATATCTGCTATGATGGAGCTTAGGCATCAAACCATAAAGGACAGAGTGAAATCAGTCCTCGTCAAACCATACATTTAAAGGATAGAGTGAAATCAGCCCTATCAGTGCCATTTGCTTAACTCTGATCAAGATGCTGCAGCCTCAGCCTTCTGAATGGTCTGATTGGTAAAATCTCATGTTGAGTGATTGGCTCCACATTAGGGAATTCTCCAACAAACCTTTCCTATGACAGAATATACAAACATAAAGAATCAGACCTGAATGGAGTATTTTTGATGCACAGTATATACTGAAAACAATGCTATTCAGAATGAGCAAAGATTCATATCAAATTTGAATACAGTGCAAGAGTGAGAAGGGACAAAGAGGAGAGCAAATGAGAATGATCATTAGGGTCTCACTTTAAAATATGTCTTTTTAATTTTGGTGTTAATTTTTAATTTCTTGGTTTTGGTTGGTTTTGGTTTGTTTTTTATAGGTCAAAACATCTATCTGGAACATCGGTTTTTCATTTTTTTTCTTGGCTGCCATCTTGAAAAATCCATTATTTCCACAAGTTGACCAAATATACTAGTCATGCATCAGACTATGTGATAAAAACATGATGTTTTTTACCTTAGATTTTAACTGTCTTTAGTTAGAAACTGACATAGCTATTAACTGTCATTTTCTTTTCTAATGCTTGCTACAAGGACTCATTTTCCACATGTAGTGATTTCCAGATTGCTTATTTTCAGTTTAAATTATTTAAAATCATGCTGCTTGTAATAAAAGATTAAAGATACAGCATGCTGAGAGAGACATTACTTATTGTAAGGCCTTTCCTTTTTGGCTGTTATAAAAAAAGTGCTACTTTCAGATTTGTTGCTGTAGAGCAGAATGTACAAAAAGAAGTAAAATTCCTGACACTGTGAATTATGAAGAAAAACATACTGACTGGTTCAGAGTTAATGGTAGACTCATCTTTTATTTTACAGGTTTTTTTTTTTCTTGTGTGGAACATTTCTACTTACATGGAACAGTAGCTCTGAATATAACTAACTTAATACACCAGTGTCTTGCCTTGCCCACAGCACTCAAAGGAAGTTATCAGGAAGTGTTCTGGGTGCAACCAGAGGAAAATTAATTCTGTAAAGCAATTTTAAGGCCTAGTTGGATGTAGAAAATATGAAATACAAACGCATATGTAATACATGCATATTATAGAAGGTTTCTTTGGGTATTTGTTTCTATATACTGTTACCTACATCCCAAGAAAAAAAGATCCAGCTCCAAGGTGCTTGTTTGCAATGAATATAAAGGTCTTTTTCCTCCCACTACTATTTGCAAAGCAATCAAACAAACCAAACCAAGAAAACCCAAAACAACCCATAGGCTAAAAATGTTTCAGACTGAGCCAGACAGGTCATTATATGGTACACTCTGGAATGAGTAATTGCAGAGATCATACTGTAAATTGCAAATATTCTTATAATCAAAATGGAATTAAAGAACTTTCATATATACAATTGTCACTAACGTAACTTAAATATTAGCATTTTTGTAGAAAGTAAAAGATGGGACAGAGTATTTGTGGGGGATGTTTTTTTTACAAACCCTCTTCAGTAATAAAGTGCTTGTTGATTAACTTCTGCAAGATACTTATGAATACTGTGCTGTTTGCTGTGTCTGGACCTATCCAAGGCATCCACAGGCTATTTTGTCATAAGCCTCATTTATATCCTTGAGGATTTCCTCCACTCCAGCAGAAACACCCCAGTGTTTTAGAGAGCCAATCTTTTCTGAGATAATCTCAGAATCTTAAATGCCTTGTGGTAATGAAGACAGCTGCTGTCACAGACCAAAACTGCTCAGTTCAGATAGTTTAAATGAAATAGGATATGAAACAGCTTACTGGTTTGCTAATTATGTGCAATTAACTTGCAGACAGTGAATGAAACGTCCAAGATCAGTATAAGTAGCACAATGGATAAACCACAGGACAGGATATTATTAGATGTTAATAAACGCCTACAAATTTCAAAGCACTGTTTTATAAGTAAACCCCTGAAGGTCTAATGCTGCGCGCAGTTCTGAGCACTCCCCATCCACAGACACAGCCATTTGGGTTACAGATGTGCACCCTGTCATTGTGGAGTGCTGTGTGCCCCTGTCTGCATACTCATCCTGCTCCCTGTGAGCTCCCAACACAGGTACTAGTAAGAAAGCCCCCATAAGATCACATCCATACCCCATGATGCAGGGGGTACAGGCTGCCCCCAGCACCTGTCCCATATGAGAAGGCTCTGCTTGTTTCAAGTAGAGTGGTGATGTTAGTTGGGTGGCTGTTGGCAGTGCCCAGTGTGATCTTCCTTCCCTCCCCAAGATCTCTCCCTTCCTGTTGCAAATTATCATGGGTTTTTTCACATTTCCTGTCAAGGTGACCTCTTTGTTTCAAAAGTCTTCAATTTGTAATTACTCATTAATTTGCTCATTATTCTTTAATCTGGTTGTTTGTAATTTTTTTCTTAAAAATTATATTTTGTTTTATAAATTCTCTCCTAGACTGTTTTATTCACCCCACATTGTTTTTACTCACATTCCTATCTTCACCTATGCTGTTATAAAGGCTATTCACTGAGGCTGGGCCACACAACCACCCCCATAAACAGCCACCTTCTGTGGGACTGGTGCTTTGCTCTCTTCTTGTCCTGTTTCCTCTATATACAGCTTAGTGTGTCCCTTCTAGGTGGGATGTCAATAACTACATCAGGTCTGTGGTTGGTATTCTGTGTGCAGCTTATTATACTGACTTTAGTAGTTTGTCAGAAATTTTGGTTAAAATGTTTTTTGTAGCTATTTAACTTTTTCTACTTTCATTTGGATTCTTGAACCTTTCCCCTTTAATACCTCCTAATTATGTGCTGTTTCTTCAACACAAGCTCTATTCTTGCCTCAGTAAACAATTTACAGCAATAGGGAGCCCACTTGGCATAGTTCAGATTTTATCTTTGCTTGCCAAACATAAATACAATAATGAATTTTGCTTTCACACTCCAAATTTAGTAAACAAAATAAATAAAAGGAAATTGAAATTGCTCAAAATCATTTACTCAGCAAGTGTTAACATTAGTGTTCTGAGTGACAGAGATCTTGTGAATAGTTGATTACATTATTAGCATATCAGAGCAGCCTTTTTTCCCCAGAAAGATACTTTTCCAAGCATCTTAGACCTTTGATATGAACTAGTCTGTGCACACCAGTATCTTATTCATTTGTATTAGACTATTAGAGTTAATGCAGAGAAAGAAACAGTTTATTTAAAATTTTAATTCTGTAGTTTCTTACTGTGCAAGCAAAAGGGAGAAAAGAAACCTGTTTTATACAAACTTGGCTGTTGGTTCAATCTTCTTTTTCTATTTGTCAGATACTGAACATGTATTTTAACACATTATGAAAATGGAACTTTTTTTTTGACAGTGGCAATTTCATGCTTTAATATAATTTTTTTTATCAAAACTGCATGAAAATAATGTTGATGGAATCACATCCAAGATGCTCCAAAATGGCAGTGAATAAAACTATTAAAATAAGAAAAATCATCATGGGACATCAGAATAGGAACCAGTACCTTCATGGGGATGCTTTCTGCTATAAACACACTGATTATTTTGATATTTATATTTAACATCTCAGCTTATGCAAAGTAAATTCCACTTGGTTATGCATGGAATATAGCAATGGCTGTCAGCACAGATAAATATTTTCTTCATCAAAATCAAAATGCATTCAGTTTTAGTTTTCAGTTTAGAAGGAACTGTGATGGCAAGCAGTACAGTTAAATAGGTGCTGCTTTCTGAGTTCTCTTACCCACATGAAAAAGAAGCAAACAAAACTGACAATAATTTTAGAAGTACAACTCTGTTGGTAAACACACTAAAACATCTCTTAAGTCCTAGCAGCAATTTCTTGTTAAAAAAACCCCAAACCTACGCATATAAGAGTCTTCAAAAGTATCTTATTTGACACTTACTGCTAGTCCTGGTTCACAGAAAATCAGTTGTGCTATATAGTTAGATTCAGTAAAAAGAGAGTGAATGAGTGCCACCATGACCAGCACATATCAAAGTACTTTATTTGCACTGGAAAGGTAAAAAAACAAACAAACAAACAAACAAAGAAAACCAAAACAGTAAAAGAGAAGATAATGACTATGTTGAATAAATTAGACTGCTGAAAACTACATGTGTGTGGGAAAAAGAAATCACCAATCTGCCACTGATAAAGGGCAGGGGGCACAGACTAGAAAGAAAGGTAAACCACAGATATAGTCTCACTTTTGCACTGTCAAACAGGCTGTCCTGAAATAAGATTTCTCTCAAGTTTGCTACTGGAATGCTTCACTTCCATTCTGTATAAAGATACAGAAGAAGGGATTTCAAAGCCCATCTCCTGTTTTTCAGAACACAAACACCTATGAGATGATGTCCCTAAGTTTTTGTAGTAAATTTCAAAGTGCATTTTTTCTAATGAAAAAAAGAGAATATTTTATATTGAAAACACCTGAAGAGTTAAGCCATTTCCTGATTATTTGAATTTTAGTGGGCTATAGCCAGTTAAAAAGCTTGCGAATGGTAGACATAAGGGTATAAGAAGTGGGCAGGGTATCATCTTGCAAATAAATATTTCCTTTGCATATATAGTTTCAGATGCAAATTACTTTTCTCCTTCCTAATAGCTGGCTGACAACCAGCGTGACCCAAGCAGCAATCTGGCCCTTCTGGATGACTTCCCTTAGTTTATATACTGGACAGGACGTGCTGTGGTACAGAATACCCCTTTGGTTACTTTGGGTGAGGTGTCCTGTCTTTGTTTATGTTCTAAGTGGCAGCTAAGAATTCAAGACACAAATCTCTTACGTTATGGGTTTATGCTTTCTATAAATCCTTTCTTTAGACAAAGAATCTTTTTCATCAGGACTTCTTTTTTGTTCTTTTCGACCAAATCAAGGGCATATGACGTGAGAGCACTTTAGTTGTAAGTGAAGTCTGTACCGTTGCAAACATTTCTGTTGTCATTGGATAATTTCAGTTTATAAGGACAATATTATTTTCTGATACATTTCTGGACTTTTAATAAGCATTCACACTTAATAGCTTAATGTCTAGTGTTTAGATAATACTAAGAGGCACTTCTTGTACTTTGAAGTTCTTGTCTTTAAAGCTTTGAATAACAATGTATTAAGTAAAATAATCTTTAAAAATTATTCTCTATGGATTACAGAACACAATATTGCCAAATAATGTTGGAACTGCCACCTTCCATCTGATAGGAAGTCTGTTCAAATCAGTATCAGTTTCTGGAAGTTGCAATAAGTGTTTCAAGATCTTCCTGTGTCTTGCAAATCAGATGTGAAAAAATCATACCAAGATTGGCATTTCTCAAATCTTGGGCTGATAATTGATTAAAGATTAAAGTTCTGAATTCAGGTCCTAGGTTCTTAAAAAAACTACTTTGGGGTCCTCTTTGATAAGGAGCGTATTATCAGTCTGAAAAGGGAATTCCTATCATGTAGTATATGGGACACACCTTACCTGTGAGGATGAATTTACGCTCTTTTCTGGAACACTGAAAATGTGGTAATTTACCGGATGGAGATATATAGAATACAGACAAATCCTTGAAATGTTTGCTGAATACACTGATAATGGATTTCCAGAACCAGAGTAAAGTCTACTTCAGCGTGTGGACTTCAAGTTACTCCTCAGGACTTTAGCATTGTAGCAGTACATATACATCAGTATGAGAATGAGATAATCTATGCTAATCTATATGTCTAGCTGTCATGGTTTAAGGCCAGTCAGTAACTCAGAACCATGTAGCCACTTGCTCATTCACCCTCTTCTTTCCCCCCTGCTCCCAGAGGGATGGGGAGGAGAATTGAAAGAATGTAACTCCCACGGGTTGAGATAAGAACAGTCCAGTAACTACGGTATAACACAAATCACTGCGGCTACCACCAATAATAGTAATGATAAGGGAAATAGCAAGGGAAAAGAATACAACCACTCACCACCCACCTACCAATACCCAGCCCCACACAAGCAGTGATCTAGCCCTTCCAGGTAACTGCCCCCAGTTTATACACTGGGCATGACGTGCTGTGGTATGGAATACCTCTTTGGCTACTTTGGGTCAGGTGTCCTGTTTATGCTTCCTACTGGCTTCCCCTTCTCCCTGGCAGAGCATGAGACTCAGAAAGTCCTTGGCCAGAGTAAACATTACTGAACAGCAACTAAAACCATCGGTGTTATCAGTGCTGTTCCCAGGCTGAAAGTCAAAACCACAGCACTGCACCAGCTACTAAGAAGGAGAAAAAATGACTGCTACTGCTGAACCCAGGACGCTAGCACATTTGTAACACATTACCATTCTGTAGCATTTGGCCTGTTCTATCTAGTGGCTTTACTTGGGAACTTTCGGGTTCAGTTTAGTTATTAGAACAGTCCATGGACCTCTCCAAATAGTCTGTATTTCTGAAACTGCCTGAAATTGAAACCTAAGAGAATTTGCCAGCAAAGATATGGGCCATTCTGTGTCAGTTAGCATTAATACTTGGTATTGAGCTTGGATGCATTTACTTTATTTTGTATATAGGTGTAAATAAATAAACACATGTACCTACATACATAAAATTGTTGAACATGTGACCACCTTAAATGGAAGAACTCTGACAGTGATTTAACCTGCATCTGAGCGCCATGAAATCTCTAACATATTCTTCTCTTGCATCATACTATTATGTATGAAAGTATTATTAGCCCATATCTACAAACAGGATATGGATAAATTATGATTGTGAAAGTATGTCCTGAAGGTCTCATGAGAAATATTCAGCATAGAATTGGGTCTGGATTATTTACAACATTTCAACACTATAAATCCAAACACTGACAGTTTCTTCTTTTTTTTTTTTTTATAGTATAGATAGAGAAATATGGGTGTCTGTCACTGTATGTTTCTCCCAGGGTTTTACTGTCAAAGAAATAATGATATCTGAGTAAATCATTCCATATGCTAAACACTGTCTCGAAAGAAGATTTTAGAAGCATTTGCAATGGAAATTAACAGTTCTGTGTGGCCCTAGAGCAGAAAATATTGTCTTGCAGGTATAGAAGTTAAAACCAAATGAGCCTGTAATATACTGGATAGAACACACTTGGATGCGTTTAACACTGCGTTAGGAAACACATTTTCCACTATACTACTTTAATATATTTTTTAGCTTGTATTTTGGATGAGTAACACTGTATATGTGCATTCATATATCACTTTCACATGAGGATTTTTGTTTTTTTTTGGGGGGGAGGTGTCAAATTAGGCATAGATTTTTAAACAATTTAAAATATTTCTTTCAGAAATTCAAAAAATCTTTTCTGATTCATTACTGAATGGACTTGCTATGCACACAGATAATTGAGATTTTTGGCAAGAGAATATATATTTTATTAGACTGAAAAATGTACTAGTGAAAGAGCTTACAGTAATTTATATGTATATAGATAAAGTTACTTATATATATCCAAGACAGCTCTTTTGATCATGCTACCAGGTAACCTGGAAAAGAAAGTCCGTGATTCAAAGTTATAGTGGCTTTAATTCCAATTTTGTGGGGTTTGTCACCTCTGTGGGAGATGTGTTTTGGCTGGTGACATGTTCTTCACATCATATATGCTTCCACAGTACTCTTTTCTGTTAATTAATAAATTACCATCAGAGAAGCTGTGTCTATTAAGCATTTACTTGAATACACAGAATGCTTGACATGTTGTTTTTTCTGTGTCCTGCTATTACTTCTATAAGATGAGCACCACTCAGAAATTATGGGGAAAGCAAAAGCAGAGGCAGCAGAAATGGGATAGTTATCAGAATACAAGTATTGTCTTGTTTATTCTTTCTTATTCATGGAAGACAGCATTTGACTTTGAATTAAATATCTTTATTTTTCTTGGCACACATATTCCTGGTTTATTTTGGTGCAACACACACATTTTAACTGGATGAGGAAAAATAGGTTCTTGATTTTTAAATTTTCTTTGACATTACTTATAGTTGACATCATAGTATAAAATATTATTGGAGGAATGTAACTTCTCCAGCAGTCAAATTAATGAAGGCTGCTTTTATACAGATGTTGGTCTTATATCTCTTTTCTTTCATTCTTTCTGGTGCTCCTCTTCCAACACTCTCCTATATCACTTCCCACCTTGACTGGGCAACTGGAAGAATGTCCTTTCAGTGACAGAGTGCATTAACTGTGCAGGCTGCCCTCCTGAACCTACTAGCTTCAAGCAGGTGCTGCCTCACCTACTGGATAGTCCCTTCTCCTTTTAGGAAAGTAATTTAAAAGGCTGATCATAGAATGCATCTAATCTTCTTGTCTGAAATCTTCTCTTGTCTGACAAACTCAGATAAATTTAGACAATTAGATTTAAGGGTATCTGGGATGGGATGTCAGAGACAGTGGGGAGCCAGCAAAATTTTATGTACTTTGTTTACTTTTAAAAACAGGCTAAGAATCTTAAAATAAGAATGAACTTTATCTTCTGAAATGAAAATGTTACCTAGCCTTAAAAAATTGTGCTTTGTTAATGATTGCAATAGACTGACCTTGGCTGGCCACCAGGTGCCCACCAAGCTGTTCTATCAATCACTTTGCCTCCTCAACAGGATAGGGAGAGAATATGACAAAAGCTCATGGGACTAGAAGATCACTGATCTGTTGCTGTCATGGTCAAAACAGACTTGACTTGGGGAAGATTAATTTCATTTACTGCCAATTAATGAAAGAGCAGGATAATGAGAAATAAGAATTAATCTAAAAGCACCTCCTCCCACCTCATCCTTACTCCTGAATTCAACTTCACTCCTGACTCGTTGACCTCCTTTCCCAGAGAAGAGCAGGGAAAAAGCACATAGGGGTTGCAGTCAGTCCATGATGCTTCATCACTGCTCCTCCTTACTCTTCACACTTTTCCCCGCTCTAGCATGGGGTCTCAACCACAGGGGACACTTTCATAAACTTCTCCAAGATGTGTTCTTCCCACAGGCTGCAGTTCTTCAAGAACTGTTCAGTGTGGGTCCTTCCCACAGGATGCAGTCTTTCAGAACAGACTGCTCTGGCTTGGTGCTCTCAGTGTCACAAGTCCTGCCAGTAAACATGCTCCAGCATGGACTTCTCCTCATTGGGATGCAGTACCTGCAGGACTCAGCTCCAGCTCCAGCATGGGGTCTCAGTAGGCTCACAGTTTCCCTTAAGACACATCTACCTGATCCAGGTGGAGTCCTCCATGGGAGAAGGGCTGCAGGGGGACAACTTGTGTTACCACTGTCTTCATCCCAGGCTGTGGGAGAATCTTTGCTCTGGTGGCTGGAGCACTTCTTTCTCCACTTACCTTGATCTGCAGGCTGTATCTCACCTATACTCATTCCACTCTCCCAGCAACTGTTGCACAACAGTTTTCACCCATTCTTAAATATGTTATCACAGAGGTACTATAATGTCACTGACAGACTCAGCTTTCACCAGTAACAGTTTCCTGGAACTGGCTGGAACTCGCTCTGTTAAACATGGGAGCAGCTTGTAGGATCTTCTCACAGAAGTCACCCCTGCAGGCTCTGTGCTACCAAAACCTTGCCAATTAAGTCCAATACAATATTTAAGAGTAATTTACAACAGTAATATTTCTGAACTGTGCTTCACAGAAAATAGTTTGCTATGGGGAGTGAAGGTGATAAGATTTGCATGAGTTTGGGAATGAGCTCTAAGACCTCGGTGCTTTGACAAGCCGTGGGGTAAGGAGTTGGAACATTGAAGGACAGGAAAGGTAAACAAGCAAGCCTCAGGAGGGTGGGCCAGGATGTAGTTGTGGCAGGAATCTCAGTTGGAGGCCAGAGGATGTGGAGGTTGTGAGAGGGTCTTCAGCATTGTGATTGGACTATTTACCTGGAGAGTTTTACAGGGGCCAGTGAGAGTGAACATTTTATGTATGTGCAGAGTAGGAAAGTACCAAACAAGGGGATAAAAAGGGCTTGGTGGTAATAAGTGACGATTTGAGCCTCTGCATTAATTTGAGTCCGTGTCGTGATATGCCACAGTTTGCTTGATACCTTTCCTTTAACTAAAATCTTCATTAAAATGGTCTTAATGCCAACAGATGTTGTTAGATTAGTGTTTCTTCTGTTCCAGTGAAGTAACAGTTTGGTCTTTTTAATTAATTGTAAATGATATAATATTGATAATTTTAGAAATAACTTTTAAAATTTATTATAATAATTGAATTCATAGGCTGAGAAGCTCTAGATTTTATGACATTAATATGTATACAGATGTATGTTCCTACTTATCACTGCCTTTTAGAAACAGAAGGGCAATAAGAGAAATGCCTATTCTGCTAAACAAAAGGAGAGAACAGGAGAAAATGACATTTGTCATTTCACTGAAAACAATAAACTAAAGACAACTGCAAAGTCATCAGCTGTAATTTTCTGCTCTTCGGGATGTTACTATTTGCCAGATTTTTGAAAAGACTCACTGCAGTAGCTGTTGGGCTTTTTTCTAAGTTTGGCCCTAAGTATTGCAGTGGGAGTGATAATGTGCTGAGTTCTATTGAAAACCTTGTCGATGCAGAACAATTGAATGAAAAATTTTGGCTCTGAGCCTTGTAGAACAACAAATTCCACATCAGCAAACTCATGGTGATAGTTTATAGCATCTGGCTGTGCTGTGGTTCAAAAAAATGGATATTGTTCATGGATATAAGCAAACATTTAACCATATCATTCATCTGAGATAGATGCTGGGGCAAAAAATATCCCTGAGGACAGCTTTTTCATAATAACCATATGTTGATGCAAACCATACAATGCTAAGTGAAAATTCTGAGATGTTTATGATTAAAGTATAGGATTTTTGTTAGATTATCATGTTTAGTTATCTCTTAATTTCAGTTTAAAAAAAAGAAGATGGAAAGAGAGAAATAAAAATCAAGCCAAGCAGCAGATAAGAAACTAAGCTCTCTAAATGAAATTAAGAATGATGTCTTAAAACTAGGAAAGATTGCTTAAGTAATTATATTATCATTTTAGATTTATTTTCCAACTTATTCTGTGTTTGATTTTTCAGAGAATCAAAGATTTTTTGCTTGGTTTTTTTCACAACATTAAAGTTCCTTAACACTTGTCCCCTGAGTAAATTTTTTCTTATACTGTCTGCCTAATCATCAACGATTGTAATTATTTCTCCTTTGTCTGTGTTTAATTGGTGCCTTCATACCTTGAATATGAATGTGTTTCTGATCTCCTTCCTTTTTACATCCTCTCCCTTAATGTCAAAGTACAGACAAGGACAACATGGATAACAAAGACACAGAATAGTTTCTGTTTAGGATAGAGGTGCAATGACTTAGAAAGTATATGAAAGACATCTAAGAATCTTAACTAGCTTAATGAAAATTATTAGGAAGCAACTAGTTTAATCTTTTTCTCATAATAAAAGATTCAGAGACACCTAGTGAAGTTAGATCACAGATTCAGAGCAAACAGCAAGGATTTTAGTTTAATTAAATATGAAATTTGTTGCCACATGATCCTTTGGCTGCTTTATTTTTTTATTTTTTTTCCTGTAAAATTGTTCTCTGTTACTTTGAAAAGATAGTGAGCAAATCAAGTGGAACTTTTTAGAGAGAAGGAAGAGAAGGACAGTTTGTACTTTCCTCTGCTGACTAGGATAGAGGAGGGGGGGGGGGTAGGGAGGAAAAGACAGCCTTTTAAACAGAATAAAGCAGGAAGGTAGAGATCATTACTATCACATTACCACAAAAGGTGTTGCCTTATGTGATCAAGACAATCACAGAGAAGGATAGCATAAATCTTTGTTAGTGAATAGATGATACAGTATATCAGAATGGCAAACTCTGAGGCAGTGTAATACCTCATATTGATGATTAATGCAGAGCTTGTTGAGTCCTTTGAATTGAACAAACCATTGACCAGTTGGTCAGAGAATTGGAAAGATACTGAGTAGTTTCTGCTAGGGTAGAGATGATTTGATTTAGAAAGGATATGTATGAGATTTAAATATCTTGACTAGCTTAGTGAAAATTATTGTGAAACAATACTTCACTCTTACTCATAATAAAAGACTCAGAGACATTCAGCGATGAATCTTTAATGGCAAAGATGGGATCTTAAAAGAATAATTTTCTCTGTCTCTGGGACGTTTGTATAGGGGACTACTGGGTTTTACACTATTTATACTATGGTCTCTACATGTTGATCACCATGACCTTCCATATGCACATGGTTGATGCAGAGTAGGCCAAAACAAAATACATGCATTTTCAGGTTATCATGGCCTGATTTTATATTCAAAGGTCATTAAAGAAGCATTTTTATTTCCATAAGCTAATAATATCCAGACGTAAAATGACACAAGAGAAACAAAACCAGCTCAGTGAATGAGAGGGTGTTCAACTACATATAAGCTAGGTTCAGGGCTGATTTAAGTTCAAGTAGAGAATTTGTCTTCAATCGCAGTGCCTCCAGAGCTTCATAATCTTCCCTAGGGTTTGCTTGTTTTGCTTGGGTTTGTTTTTTTTTTTCCTGTTCATTCTTTCTGAACCAATCTCAGATTTGGGCATTCAGAGCTTTCTTAAACTTTCAAGCCTTGTCAGCAGGCTGAAGAACTTGCAGTGTTAACCAACCTGCCTATACCACCATGAAACAATCTATGCTATTTGGAATCCACTTGTGTCTTTACTTGTAACAAATGTGGCTGACTTAGTTGAGGATTATAGCCACTATGGTCCTCACACCTCTAATAGTGTGTTCAGTTTTGGGCCCCTAATTACAAGATAGGTACTGAGTTGCTGAAGCAGGTCCAGAGAAGGGCAGCAAAGCTGGTGAAGTGTCTAGAGCACAAGTCTTATATGGAACTGCTGAGGGATCTGGGGTTGTTTAGTCTGGAGAAGAGAAGGCTCAGTGGGGACCTTACCAGTCTCTACAACTACTTGAAAGGAGGATGGAGAGGGGAGGTGACTGGTCTTTTCCCCCAAGTAACAAGTGATAGAACAAGAGCAAATGACCTCAAGCTGCACCAAAGGAGGATTGGACTGGATATTAGGATGAAATTCTTTACCAAAAGGGTGGTCAGGCATTGGAACAGGCTTCTCGAGGAAGTGGTGGAATCATTGTCCCTGGAAGAGTTCAAAAGCTGTGTAGATGAGGCCCTTAGTGTGACATGTTTTGGTGGTGGACTTGACAGTACTGGGGTAACAGTTGGATTTAATGATCTTAAAAGTCTGTTCCAATCGAGGTAATTCTGTGATTTTGTATTGGCATGAACTTGTGGACATGTTATTTATAAAATGTAGAAATACATTATTAGAAAGAAATTAAACACACATTCACTTATCTCCTAAAACAAATAAACAGTTGGTACAACAAAAATATTTTCCACATTTCCTCATTGTCATATGTGCTTTGAAATGTACAGTTATTTATTTTTTAAATTCAATCTGCCTATTTACTGTTTAACATGACCATTGAAATGATTTATTTGTACTGAACAAATCTGCAAAGAAATTTGATAACTGTGGTTTTCTGTTCAAGCTGAACAGAAAATAAGCCAGCAAAGCATTTTTCTAGTGATTACTTCAGACCCCTGAGCAGTACACTACTACATTGTGAGTCCTCTGCTATCTCAGAATGACAGCCCGCTGAAAAAAATCTGTTATGTTCCCTTTTAGACATTTCAGTGCAGTCATTCTGTGGTTAAATAAGATTTGGAAAATATTATAACTAATGTTAGAAAAGAACTTTTTGGGCCATATTGGCTGATACTGGTCTATCTGACCCTCAGAAAAAATCTGAGGTGCCTTAAGTTTCTCTTCATCCAGAATCAGGTCTATGAAAACATGACTGCTTTTATCTAGTATTGGAAGAAGCCTGAAATGGAAAGGATTAAGTAGAACACTGTCATGGTTTAAGCCCAGCTGGTAACTGAAAACCACACAGCTGCTTGCTCACTCCCCTTCTTCCTCCTACCCCCTCTCCCAGAGGGAGGGGGAGGAGAATCGAAAGAATGTAACTCCCACAGGTTGAGATAAGAACAGTTTAGTAACTAAGGTGTAACACAAATCACTGCTGCTACCACCAATAATAATAATGATAAAGGAAATAGCAAGGGAAGAGAGTAGTACAGCCACTCACCACCCACCACACGATACCCAGCTGCACCCAAGCAGTGATCTAGCCAGTTTATATACTGGGTATGACGTGCTGTGGTATGAAATACCTCTTTGGTCAGTTTGGGTCAAGTGTCCTGTCTCTGCTTCCTCCCGGCTTCCCCTCCTCTCTGGCAGAGCATGAGACTCAGAAAGTCCTCGGTCAGAGTAAACATGACTTAGCAATAAATAAAACCATCGGTGTTATCAGTGCTGTTCCCAGGCTGAAAGTCAAAACCACATCCCTGTACCAGCTACTAAGAAGGAGAAAAAATGACTGCTACTGCTGAACTCAGGACATATTTATATCACTTTAATTAGTTTGTACACAAAACATGCACTTCTAGATTACATTTACAATATAGTAGCTAGACAAAGTCTACATGAAATTGAATTTTTCATCATATCTAAAGAGAGTTTTATGTTCTCAGAATTAGACAGCTGTCTGTAAATCCTAAACCAGAAATAATTCCAAAAGGCTGTGGTCTGTGGTTCTCTTGAGACCTTCCAAAAATATTTTTTGATAAATTTGTAGACTTCTAGATCTAAGCATGATTTTATTTGATATTTAATCTATTTTTTTTTTAAGTTATTTAAACTCATAAACGTAATGGGGAAAGGTTAGTTCTTTTTTGATTGCTTGTTTGTTTTGTGATGTCCATTAGTAAATCCAAATAAGTCTTCCAGGAAGGAGAGTCTTTCTGATTAATCAATGTATGTAGTGCTTACCAGTTACAGGGTATTTCAAAAATCGTTTCAATATTTCAAAAATCAGTGTCCCTTTTATCTTTCCTCACTCATTTCTTTGTTTCAAAGAATGTGTTTTTCTGCTTGAGTGGCTTTCAGAAGGTATATTTTCTTTTTTTCCCCTCCTACTAGTTAGTTGATAAGGGTGACCATTAAAAGTTACAGTTGAAGTTACCACTACAATTTAATTACTGTAGAAATCTCTCATGATAAAGAATGGCCTTTAGGAGAATCTCACATGCACAGCTCAGTAATCTTAATCAATCTAATTAAATTTCTGTGAAATAAGCATTTTAAAAAGACTTCCAGAGGCCCAATAAGTTTGGTTTATTGTTTAGTTCTACAGACTTTAATCTGGAAAGGTTTCTCAAATGATACAGTAAATTATGCACTAGATTTGAACACAGAATTCCTTGCACAAACCCACTGCATTCGATGCATACTTTCCTGTTGAGGACAGACTTGAAGATGGAATTTTTTGCCCCCCTGTGGTGGGTTGACCCTGGCTGGGTGACAGATGCCCATCAAAAGCCTGTCACTCCTCTCCTCAGCTGGACAGGGAGAGGTTAAGTGCAACAAAAGGCTCCTGGGTTGAGATAAGGGCAGAGAGATCTCTCAGTAGTTATTGTCACAGGCAAAACAGAACTGACTTGAGGAAAATTAATTTCATTTACTACCAATCAAATCAAGAGTAGGGTAGTAAAACATAAAATTAAATCCTAAACCAGCTTCACCCCACCTCTCTCTTCTTGATTTAGTTTCTCAAAGTGTCATCTGTATTGGGCAGCTGAAAACTGTACACAGTATTGCAGATGAGGCATAATAAGTGTTCTCTGGAGGAGGAAAATTCTTTCCCTCCTCTGGATCTGCTGGTCATTTTACTGGCAATAGATCTCAAGGTGCAATTTGCCTTCTTCAGTCCACACAAGTGGCTCATGGTCATCTTGCTGCACACCAGGGTCCCGCAGGGCCTCTCTCACAGAGCTGGTCCCCACCTGTTCGTTCCCAGTCTCTGCTGTTCCCAGAGATCTGCCCATCCTGGGTACAGGACTTGGCATTTGCTGTTGATTTTCATAAGGTACTTGCTGACCCATTCCTTCAACATGCCTATATCCTGGAACAGGAGGTCTGCCTTTAGACATATTGAACGCTCCCCCAGTTCAGTGTTGTTTGCAAATTTTGCAAGCAAACACCTCATTGTCTCTTGATAAGGATGACAGATCCAGGGGCACGGCCCTACAGCACTCCCTGTGTTAGCAGCCTCCAGGTAGAGCACAACCCCTTAACTGTACACTTCAGAGCCCAGACACCCAACCATTTCCTGTGTAATTTTGTTGTCCCCTCATTCAGACTGTATTGTCCCAGCTACTGTATTAGAATTTTGTGGAAGGCAGTGCTGAGCACCTTGCTAAAGTTCAAATAAAGTACATTTACTGCTCTCCCCTCATCCACAAATCTAGGCATTTATCATGTGATCAAGTCTGTCAGGCATGGTTTACACACAATCAATCCATGCTGACAGCTTCCAGTCACCTGCTCCCTCAGGTACTCAGAAATGTATTCCCAAAAGACTCCCTACTAGTTTTGTTTTCTTTTCTAGGGGTAAAAAACAAGGCTGAATAGTTTGCAGTTCCCCAAATCATCCAGCTGGACTTATTTGAAGACAGGAGCAACATCTTTGTATTTTAAGCTGTCAGGGATCTTCTCTGCTCTTTAAGACCTTTCAATGATAGCACTTATTACTCTATGCTGCAGCCCATCATGTCTCATGTACATATAGGGGTCAAGTTCTCTACATTAACTTCTGATTCAATCTTTGTCCACTGTTGATTCTCATCCTTGAAGCTTTCTGCTAATCACAGAGGCCTGGGAAACCTTACAAGATCGGGGCAAAGGAAAAATTGAGAACCCCAGTCTTATCTGTGTCTGCAGTCACTAAATCACCTGCTCTGTCTGGCAATGCTACCATATTTTTCTTGTTTGGTACTTTATTGCAGATGTAGTGGTGGAAGCTCTTCCTGTTATTCCATGTGTCATTTAGCTGGTTCCATCACCTTGGCTGAGGGGCTCTGCTGTATCCTGCGGTAGGGCCATTCAAACCAACTGCAAACAGATGTGTAAAGCAAGGGGCAGACCCTGGCTCACAGACAACCCCTGCAAAGCCCTGCTGACAACACCAGTATAATTAGGTCCCACCTTGCCATCCTTTCCAGGAGCTGGCAGGGAGGTTATGGGCCTCTGTGAGAACCCGGATATGTAGTACAAAGACTTCCATGGGTTGTTTAAAGAAGATTTTGCCCACCTTATCACCCTGTTCCAAGGTGTCAATGCTATTCCAGCAATGCTGCAGCTTTGTGACTGCACATACAGATCTCATTTCTCAAACTTATTTCCCAGGCTGCATGAACTCATTACATCACACTCAAGGTGGGCCACTTTCACCCCTACTCTGTAATTTCTGAGGTCTCTCTTGTTCTTATGCTACATGCTTTGGTTTCCACACCAGCCAGTGTTTTCTCACTTTCTGTGGATTGCTAGCTTGCTTCCCCATTGCTCCTAATTTAAAGGTGTCCTCAGCAGGTTGCTCTGAGCTGCAATTATAGTCCTATTGACAAAGCTCAGTCATTTTACTGCAGCATATAAAATTGAAATTTCCTTAAAAAACAAGCTTGTCAATTAATATTTCATAGTATATTAAATTTAAAAAGGAAACAGTACAATTGTCCAACACTTTGACTTGTGTTTTTTTTGCTGTTTATAAGCAGCACCTGATGTCCTGACAATAGATTTATTCCAGTAAGTTAAGGGACTGTATTTACAACCAGAAAATAATTTTACATTGTTAGCAGTGAGCAAAAGGAGAGTCACTAAAATGCACTTCCACTAGCATGAGTAAGGAACCCTACCCATCCTCAAGCCATCCTGTGTGCCTACGTTAGTGCCTCTGAGCCTCATCATTAATTCTCAGTAACTATAAGGGCCTGTAGACGCAGCCGACATGGAGTTCTTCCTGTATACAAGAGGACTCCTGATGTCCCTGTAAGACCCCTTTACTTGTCAACCACCCCTTACCTCAGTGGCATCCTCATAAGCCTCAGTACGAATGTCTTCAATATACAGGTGAGCAGCAGAGAGTCTTTAGTCTGTTTCTAAACTGCATCAAGCTGGTGTCCTTCAAGCATATCACCCAACATGTCATGATTGTATATAATGGCTTACACTGCATAGTTTGGGGATGCTGCACTGTCGTGGTTTAGACCCAACCACGCAGCTCGTTCACTCACTCAACCCCCCCTTTCTTGCCCTCCCCT
>NDXB01016461.1:4332-27740 GCA_002631895.1 Agapornis roseicollis
AACAAACTAACCCCCCCCCAAAAAAAAGCCCAACACAAAATAACTGATCAACCAAAAATAAACCCCAAAAAACAACCACCACCCAAAACCCCACCAGACTGAGAAAGACACAAAGACCTGTATTAAAATGAGTACCAGCTTGCTGCATTTTGCCCCTAGCTCTTACACCCACGTCTGGATTATAGTTGATTTGTCAAGGCACAGCTGAAACCAACAAACTCCCCACAACCAACCAAAGTGCCTCACTTCCATCATTTTACCTATAGAAATCACACAAGAAATCACAGAGCCCTTTGCTATTTAAGGCATTTGAAAAGAGTATTTTATTAAAAGAAAAAAAAAAAAAACCATCACACCACAACAAACAAAAAACATTCTCAGCGTGGCATTATTAAACTGACATTTCAGCTAAAGGGAAGCAGCACCCTCAAGAAAAAGCTGTCTTGCTTTCCTGTTCATGAATGTAATCTCTTTTTTTTTTAATGGTCTTTCAAGAATAGAATAAAACTGGCAACATACATCTTTCAAAGGTTGTTTTTGGGAGCCTCAGGAAGAATGACCAGGTCATTGTTAGGGACAGTTATAACTAGTCTCTGATGCCTTTAAATGTTAATTAAATGTGAGACACAGGAACTTACAGAATCCAGTATTACCTGAAGACAGATGTTTTTAAATACTGCAGTATTCTTGCACAGCCTTCCTTTCAACAGTAGCTTGCTCTAGAAAGACACATCCTAGTGCCCACAGCAGGCTGGCTAAGGATTAGTGCCATATCCTCCTGCGTACATACCTAAACCACGGGGAAACTCCACCACCAGTACCAACTCAGCCAGGCATCACCTGGGACCACTCTTACGGCAGCCATGAGCCATCTAGACACAAGGCAGAGGAAGATTTTGTCACTGACACTGAAGCCGCAGCGCGCTGCTGCTCAGCTGAGGCAAACACAATCTCTACAGAGCACTTCAAACTCACACCTGGCTGAAGCACCCCGCATCTCTAAAAGTTACTAACTTCCCCCAGGCCGGCAAAAATAGCAGCTTAACCCGGGGCAGAGTTAAGCTAGGGAAAGGCCGAAGCCTCAACTCTCCCTCTCCGAGCGGTGGCAGCCACGGACGCGGCGGGGAGGAGCAGCCTGGCCGGGCTCCCTTCCCCTCACCTCACGGGAGCGGGCACTCACCACCAGAGGCTGCGGCACTCACGGCAGTGAGCGGTATAGCACGGCGACAGCCATTCCTACTCCGCGCAACGAGAGAGGCGGAACAGGGCAGACACGTTGGTCCAGGGCGGAAATCCCGTGAGGCCGGCCGCCTCCTGGAAGCAAGATGGCCTCACTTGTCTCCTGTTTCCTAACGGGCGTTAGCCTATTGTCGCCTGCTCGTAGTTTGCATGTAGTTGCTGTGGTTTCGTTAGTTTCGCATTTAAAGAAGCCCTTGGTGTTCCTTCCCTTTAGCTGGGCATTTATTTGTTGCTGTGAACTTTTTGTATGCCTCCTGTGTCAGGTGGCTTCCACCGTGCCTGTCATTTACTCCTTTTTTGTTGGCCCGTGTCTGTGGCTGGTACTGCCTCAATGTCAGGCTGTAAGTGATTGCTCAGTGGTAAAAAAAACAGTGCAGGAAAATCCTGGAGGACAACTAGCACAACGCATTCTCTGCTGGTTGAGCATAAAAGCTGTCAGTGTGATTCGGAGAAAACTCCAGGAACAAACTCTCCAACAGAGTTTCAAGCTGACAAGCAGATATTCTTTATTGCTGCGCCGGGAGACACGGGGGATAGCTCCTCCTAACGTGTGTCCCCGTATTGCTATACAAGCCACTCTTATTTGGTCACTGGGAATATTACACCATTTTCCAGGCAGTTTCCCACATGCATACATGTGATGGTGGTCTTTAAGGGTCGTTTACTTTCCTTAACAATCTTCATAACTTCAGGCAGTCTTTGAAGCACCAGCTTAATTAACATTACAGTCACAGCAATCATCCCATTCTTCTACTTATTCTTAGTGTAACTGCTCCCATCCTGGACATCTGCTAGACCGGGATACTCCCCATGGCCAGGTCCTGTTTTTCTGTTCTGCTTTCCTTTTGTACTAAGGTCCTATGGACCTGAAACTATGTCAACTACCTTCAAGCACCGCAGTTACTTTCCATTACAAAGCCATCAAACTTAACATTACTTAGAAATGGCTACATTTTGTGGTTTTGTGCCCCCCTGTCTCAGTGTCACCATTTACCTGAATTTAAATGCTTTCATATGGCAGAAAATGGGACCTGCATACAGCAGCTAGGAGTTTTGTTCCTCAGGCTTTATCCGGAAATGAGGATGCACCGTGTTCTGTTCTTGCAGAGCACAGCTGGTGGATGTGTCCATGGTGATGGTGAAGCAAGGAGAGTGATTGCACTGCATGACCTCTGTGCTCCTATGGATTAATTTTTCAGGATCAAGAATCCTGCTGTCAAGAATACTGCTGTCACAGTCACATTATTATTAAATAAAATACATATTTCCTGGGGCCTGGAAGAAATATTTAACTATATGTGTGTTCCTGTTTAAGTCAGCTCAAGAAAATGCTAGCAGATGAAGTCAGAGACAGGGACTCCATGCAAGTCTTGTGTGATGGTGTGAAGCATTTCAGTATAAAAAAGGGTGCACTGTAGAGTCAAACTGCTTGCTTCTGTTAGAGTAAGGTAGTAAGGAGAAAGGAAATTACACTGCCAGTGGTCAGATGATACATGTAATGAAAGAATTGATGGTTTTCATACTGATGCAAATGACTAGAAATAATCATAGTAAGATACAAACCTGTGTATCAAAGAAATCAAATAGTGGAATAGCAATAGTAAAATCTTAAGTCATGACACAGAAAGACATGATGACACAAAAATGTTTCACTGTTCATGGAAGAAAGAAGTGAAGCATGCATAATAGTGAGACACTACTGTGTACTGAAGTGGTGGCAGAGTTTAAAGGAAAAGAACTGGGTAGGTTCAAAGTCTCTTACAGAAAAATAGTACAGGAGGCTCAATTGTATCCTGCTGGGTATCTGCTAAAACCTTTGACTCTCATTTGTTTAGGGGTGTCTTGAGTACCCATTATTATTAGAAAGATAAACTCAGTGCAGTGCTTAGTCATGATGCCTGGAGTTCATTTCCCAGTGTAGGCTGGAGAGGAAAAATTATGTTATTAACAGTGAGACACAGTCAAAAGTCCTAGTGAAAGTTACCAGACTTCATCAAAGGGTCTCTGGTCTGAGGAAAACAGTGTATTTTACTAAACAAGCTTTTAGAAAGCAGTTAGGCTACCATAGAAAAGCTGTATATAATAACTGAATTTATTCAATTGAAATAAGATACAACAAGAAACAGACATGTCTTCAAAAGACATGAAAGGTAGGAAACTAGTCAGAGGTGAAAATAAAAACCTCTTAGTCATCTATTAATGACATTTCTGACAAAATAAGTTTGGAAACTTTTTGATGAAGAGTGGTAATATTGTACTAAAAAATTAGAAAACATGTACTAGAAAAATCAGGTAGTTTTGAGAAATGGAGTGATAGAATGTCTTTACATGACTAAAAACCACAGACATGTACTATGAGTACTGAGGGGGAGCTCTAGGAACATGTCTCTTGGAAAAGGGAGAAATTTCTCTGGGAGTCCCAGAATGGTGTGGGTGCGGATGAGGAGCACAGGTATATCTACAGTCAGCAGCAGGAGCTGCTCCTTCAGAAAGGTTTGTCCTAGCTCCTTGAATGCTCCTTGAAAACATTGGAGTACAATTTTGTATCAGAAATAGGCTTCAAAACCATAGGCCAGAGGGACGTTCCTTAAACCAAAGAGTTTACATGTTCAGATTAAAATCCTCATGGGTAAAATGTGAACGTGGTTTTAACAAGTGCCCCTAGGTGGTGCTAACGTTATTCCAGTAGTCAAAATCGCAGTTCTCAGAAATTGAAAATATTCTGCGCACGGCTTTTGTGTAGGTGCATCTGTTCAACAGACCACATATTGATGATTTTCAACTAAGAAGAATCCACACATTAATTTCTGGTAAACGAATTGCCCATAAATCTATGCTTAAATAACATTTAAAGGTCTTGTTCAAAGCCAGAGAAGCTAGTAATTTCAAAAAACTTAGTTTAAAACCCCATCTTTAAGCAGATATAGAATCAAAATATTGAGACACATTGGATATTAGTTTGCTTACTGTTTGGAGCACCATCTTACACAGGCAGTATCTAATGACTGAGCTTATATTTATACTATATAACAGCTTGCAATGTTTATCTTTCCTATATGTAGCATATAGTAATTCTCATGTTGTAGGATCTGTAGTACTAAGGTCACTTCCAACAGTTCTCAGGCCTTTGGAAAAGCAAGCCCTTGTAAGCCTTTAAAGTATTTTGGTGAGAAAGAAAAGCAAGAGCTTTCTACTGGAATAGATTTGTGCACAGTTTGCAGAAAATTGAAGGAGCTGGCATTATTTTATGCCTACTGTAAAACAGCATCTCTTCTTTGATATTAAATAAAAGATGATGACTCATCCAGCCATGTTTCCTTTGGACTATAGTGTAAAAATTTTGCATAGTTCAGGATACTTTTCCTTCCTCCTGCCTTATTCACACGTACTTCCCTTGGCAGCCTAAGTTGCTTGGCATTCTGATGCTTACTTAGAGCTTTTGGATACCAAAAAATGGGAACTCACTTCTGAGTCATTATTGCTGCCTGATAATTTTCCTTATTAGCACTGCAGTTTCCGGTTAAGGCCAAGTCCAAAGTTCTGTAGCTGACCTCAATGCTTTGTTAAATTAAAAGGAAATGTGTTTGAGGCAGTAGCTTATTTACAAGTTGCATTCATTGGTGGGCTGTACAGCCTGGTGAGAGGGGTGGTGGCTAGGTGGTAGGGATGTGCCTTGAAGTTGCCACATTCTAGGACCCCAGGAGGCACTTTGTGGTTGAGTGCAGGAGGGACTGGCAGTCAACCAGCTCCCTTCCTGGCATGCATCTGGGTGTAGTGCTGTGCTACATCTGTTTTTGGTCAGGCCCAGTACCAAATGACCTTGTGGATTTGACTGGGACTTGGGAATACAGTGATGTCAGAGGAAATTTTGATTTCACTGTGGTCAATATAGTAAAACTCCACTAATTTCTCTGAATCTAATCAGAAGGGTCTGTTTAATAAGGGCTAGCCAACTCTGCTGATCTACAAATTGTATGTGGAAGTCTTTGCATGACTGAAAACCACAGACACGTACTAAAGAGAGCTGAAGGGGAACTCTGGGAATGTGCTTTTAGGCAAAGTGAGTCCCAGGATGAGGTGAGTGCACACAAGGCATGTAGGCATGTATATGGCCAGGAGCAGTGGCTGCTCCTGCAGTAATGTGTGTCCTAGCTCCTCTGACAACAGATGATTCCTGTCATTTTATGAATACTGAATAGACAACAAAGGAAAATTACTATAACTAAAGCAGAGCTTTGGTGAGGATCAGTTACTTAAATTTGTCTCTTTCTTTGCATTTCTTGACTCTTTATTTTCTAAAATTCATTGTCCTAGGTCATCCAGTCTGAAATCTAACATGCATTTGTCATCACTTAGGAATCTCTTTTGGATTAGATGTTCACTGTTGGAACAATAGGACTTGAGGACAGACAGTGCCTCATAGGGCTGATCGTTTAATTTGTAAGGCTATGTGGCCATGTGCAATCAGCATGGGTCTTAGTTTGGTGAGCTAACCACATAGGTAAGACAAATTACTCACTGCTTATGGGTAATTAACCTGCTAATTATTCACAAAACATTTTGCTCTGTTGTGGTTTCGTAAGCTGACAGGAATCACCCAAGCTGAAAGAAACCTTTAAACATTCTTTTTACCATTGCCTTACTTCATGTCAAGTCACATCATATCTCCAAACAACGTTTTTGTACATACAATGAGGTAATAGTGGAAAAAGAAACTCCTTCCTTCCATGTGAATGCCAGCTGTCATTTCAAGTAACCAGAGATACTCATCAATGTGAGGAATAAAGGCTTACAAATAATGTGCTTTTGAAGACCACATGCCTGTTCGCAATTCGACTTTTGGTATTTGGGGAAATTTTAGATAAGATTTAAATTTTAGATAACATCTGAAAGTTGCATACTGATATGTTGATTCTGCAGGTTTATTCCTCAGTTGAGTGCTTTCTTTTTTGTTTTGTTGGGGTTTTTTTGTTGTTGGTTTTGGTTTTTGTTTTTTTTTTGTGGGGTTTTTTTTAAGTGTCTTAATGCTTGTATTTTCTGTAGACACTTTTCATATATAATATTCTACAAAAAAGTAACTGGTAGGCCTTGTATCAGTGCACTCTTGGTACATATGTGTACAAAAAATTATAGACAGTACCTGAATCTTGTACAGTAGTGGTCAAGAAAAGTATAGAGCTGCACCATATATTACAATGTGCTGGGATCTTTGAGGCTTTTTGGGCAGTTACATCATGTTTTCTTCAGACTTCAGACTATAGTGGAGACAGCAGCTTACAGTGGTACTGGGCTTGCTAGCACTTCATTTTTCTCCTTCACCCTGAGAGGAGGTAGGTTCCTCTCCATCATAACAATACCCCTTCTCTCTGCGGGGATATAAGCACTTGCAACAAGGCCCCCAGTAGCTTTTTTTTTTTATTATAAAGGACACCCCAATTCAGTAGTCTTTTTCCTTTACTTTCTCAGAATACTACTTCTTCTCCCTCCACTGCTTCAACAAGTAGCACTTTCTCTAGTCCTGTCCTACCATTTTAATAGACAGGAGGAAGATCACTGACTATGTGGTCTGTTTTGAAAACTTGTAAAGTAAATGGCATAATTACCTCAAATATGTCACTGCTTGAAAAATAGCTTTGAAAAACATCATTCTTTCCTTTAAATGACATATTGTGAATCTCTGAAGATTTCTAGACACTTAAAATGGTATATTGCGCTGTAACTAGGCCATAGGGGCAACACAAAAGCACCTTTCCAAAAGGGTGAGTGGAGGACAAAGCAAAAGCCTTTTTGGATTTTTTTAGTTCATACGAGACCATTTGTCCATTGTTATTCTGTTGCCTTTGAAAATAGCTATTGCTCTGATGTACAGGAGTAAGGACACTTATGTTGTAATGCACTTGGGCAATTGTGCAATGCTGCAAATTACAGCCAAAGGGACTAAAAAACATCTTTCAAGACACTGTGCTTATTACTTGTTACATTTTCTGCAACAGTGTCAAAAGAACTAAAATTACCCAAAGAATCCTGAATTTGTTGGGTGTGTATGCTTGCCTTAGGCTGTTTTGATATATCAGGTAGGTGTTGGTGGTCATATTAAACAGGTTTTTGTTACAGTCATGATGATTGAGTGGCAGTGCCTTTTATAAAAACAGGATGATCAATGTTAATGACATCTTAATATTCACATTGCTTTCCTTTATTCCAGATTTTGTATTGCTGTTCGATTAGTGATTATGATGAAAATTTCAGAATTACCACATTTTGACACTTAGTGTGTCAAAAAAAATTCCATATATGAAATGGGACTGAATTTGAACTCTCATTCATTTTGGTTTTGTTTGGTTTTTGCACTACAGTCTGCTCTATGAATTATGCATTCAGGTGAGGAAAGGCATATAGCCTGCTGTTTCATGGATAAACAGAGGAAGGGGTAATAAGTTTACTTGTCTTGCCTTTCCCTGTTGGTTATGAGTATTAAGAATGTAGAGATTCATAATAGAAATGTTAAGAATGACATGACTAAGAGTTTTGAGAAATTAAAGTACCAGAAAAATTAATTAAAACCGCCAAACAAAAAAGAAGAAGGGTAAGAGAATGGCATGTGTGGATGACATCCATATTAGCAACTGGTAAAGGACAGAGCACATTTACTTCCAGCTTCTCAAGTTATCCAGATAAGAAAAATGAAGGACAACCTAAGGACAGGCTACCTTTGGAAACAAAGTCCAAAGAATAATGAGGAAATCAGCAGTTTTGCCTAATGACATACAGAGGTGTTACAGGATGGAAAAGGCAAAATGTCACCATTGCTTTTAAGTCCTAATGAGTACAAAAGGCACAGCAGAAAACCAGCAAACAATTACCAGTGTAAGAAGACAGGTGATGTGATCAATAGACAGTGTCCCTTGCCTTCCTTATCACTGAAGTGATCCTGGCCAGGCTACCTGGACATGAACATGTGGGTGTGAGAGAATCCATGTGAGTGAAATCAGTTTTGTTTCAGTTACCATTGCTTATTACAGAGTTTTACGCTGCATTTTGTGCAACCAGAGTATTGCAGCCCCTTTAGACTCCCCCCAGTCCCTCCTCCCCAGTTTGTGACTGTCCTCAGATCTGCAGGTATCTAAGAGATTTAAGTGAAGGACAGAAACTAGTGTGCACAGTTACTTGTACATGTTTTCTTCCATTATATGATGTCAGCTTTGTAAACACTAGTGTGAATGAGAACTTTTCAGCTGCTTTCTGAGTTAGACACAAGTTCTCTCAGAATATCACACTGCCTGTATGGTGGTGCTGAAGGAGCTTGCGTAGAGAGTGGAAGTGCAAACTCCATGTTAGGCTCTGAAAGTCTAGAAGATCCTGAGTTTTTTTAGTGCGCATTTGGACAGATTTACATGCATAAATCGTTCAGTTTCACTTAATTTCTTTGCTTGTATCCTTTGCTTCTATTTATGCTACAAGGATCATCAAAAGTATTGTAGACTTCACCATTTAACATGTCAGAAACTGACACTGGAAGCTCAACAGTAATTTATTTCCTTCATAAGTAAGTCCATCAAAGACTCCTGGAAGAATCAAAGAGCCAACCCAGTTGATAGCTTACAGATGTATACCCAGGACATGTCTGTAGTGCAGTCTGTTCTAGAGATGCTTTGCAGTGTGCTAAAGGACAGTGAATGTTTCTGGAAAATAAAGGCAATTATTCACTACCAACATCTTATTTAAGCTAATCAGGGTCACAGGCTACTTTAAGAACTTTGAAGAAGTTGCATTTGCAAGATGTACTGGGTTTTATTTCCTTGAATTTCCAGAAGATGACAAAAAAGTAGCAGCAGTGGTCTCACCATACTTTCATTTATACAATGACACAGAATAAATAAGGGAGATAGGAAAGTTGAAAACACATTTCTGCAGAAAACTATAGTTTGTTTTCTTTTTGGTATTTTCTTCCCTCCTTCAAAATGAAGATGAAACTAAAAGAAACCAATTGGGAATACTTGGGATTATTTCTTTATAGGTGGATGGCCAATTACTGTGGGTGAATGTCCATTTTCAGAGATGGAAAGCGTTTGGCCTTTTACTGAGGCTGAAATATGAACTTCATTTGATCTTCTTGGAAGCATTTGACAATGAGGCTTAAAACACAATATAGAGATAAAATACCAAGCATAATCATATTATGGTGCAATTGTTGACTCCTCTGTTGAATGAATAACAGCTAAATTTTCCCGTTCTTTTATTCTGAGAAATTACATTGCCTTAAGAGCAGGCATGCTGTTTTCAAGATTTGTGACCTCTATAGTGTCTAATGGTGATTCTTATCAGAGTTCAGGAAGTTCAGTGGAACACTGTGTAGTAAGGTAGGGGTTGCTTATACAGATTGGTTTCAAAAAAATAAACGGGATTTATGATCTGACCTTTTTAGCACAGGTTGTAGAATTTCAGTTGGTATTTCTTCCATCAAGACCATTACTTGTGATGGAGTGAAAATATTGGATGACCTGGGAGTTAATATTTATATAATGAGGGGAAATTAATCACATTTAACTGCAGATATTTATGGTGCACACATCTACACCTGCCTTAGTCACTCTCCCCTTGTGGAGAATGGAGACAAGTAAACAGTTCTACAGTGTAATTGCCTGATTTGTTTAAGACATTAGACTTCTGGATGAAATGAGTTATTCACAAAGTGGAGCACAGGGAGAAGGCACACTGCCCACTGTTATCTTCGCCTTAAGGTCTGTTGCCTGCAGCATAATGTATATGCCAGTCATCTTCTCTCACATAGGAGAGATTGTTGTCAAAGGTGCCTAAAGACATTTTCAATCCCCTATGACATGTCTGGAAGCTTGGCCCATGTGGAACAAATCCTACAAGATGCTGTCCTGGACAGGCAGCTGAGGCCAAGTGGGATACATTAGGGCATCTAAAGTGACAGAATAAACTAATCCTTTCCTGTTTATTTCAGTTTATTCTGGTTTTGAAAGATTTAGTATGTTTCTTTTTCAGTTACTCTTTGAATTTTGTCTATCTTCCCTAGCCAAGGGTGTTTACTAGCTCTCATTGTTCTTGTTGCTCTGCTCCACACTTGTCTGGTTCTGCATCTTCCTTGAATTATGAGCAAGAGCTGTATTTTATACCAAAGCTCTTGTTGTTGTTGGACAGAGCAGGAGGATCCCTTTATAAATCTTGCAATCTGTAATCCTAATTAGAGGTCTAGTGTGTTGTTTGCCTTTTTAAAGATTTATTATGGCAACAGCATGATGTTAACTCATGTTTAGCTTCTAATTCGTTATAACCTTCCAGTCAGTTTCAGCAGAACTGCAGTTTACCCAGCAGCTTTCTATCCTCTGTTTCCAAGAAATTACTTTTTTGCCTTTTTCATACCTGAATAACATTTTACTTACCTGAACAAGACGATTTAAAATTGTTATTTTGTCATCTAAAATGGTTGCAATGCCTTGCAGTTTTTGTCACCGGTATTTGTATTAAGTATACTCTGTTGTTTCATTCAGGTGTTTAACTTAAATACTGAATGTATTGCATCCAAGGAAGACCCTTGCAGAACTTCAGTTGCTGCATCTTTCCAGTCACTCAGTGCCACACCATTAGATAACCATACACTGCAGGTATGGTTATCTACCAATGCTCTTCCATCCTGTGGACATTTCATCTAGAATAAGTTTTGTAGGAACAAGTAGGAAACAGAAGCTTTGCTAAAGTCAGTTATTATATTGGCCTAGAAGGAAGCTAGAATGGTTTGAAACAATGTGTTCTAGACAAACTCCCACTCTCCTCCTTTTCTGCTAGGTGCTTAGTTATTATCAAATTTTGGTTGTTTTCTGAAGCACAACTGAAGTTACGTTGACTCAAACCTTTATTTCCTTTTTAAAGATAGGCACTATTTTCTATTTTCTAGACCTTTAATACCTCCCCTTCCTTCAGGAGTTCTCAGGAGTAACTGCTGACATGCTGCAGCAGCCTACTTTGCTGGTATTGTAGAAGCAACTTTATAAGGCCAAGCATATTTGAAAATATCTAACATGTATGAACATAATTTCAAGGCTGTTCCCCCTCCCTCTTATTCTGAGGATTGCAAGCTTTGCTTTTTCTCAGCTTATCTAACAGATCTTTTTGATGTGTGGTGTCTTTGATCTGATGGACATTTTGTTGGGAGTAATTCTGGAACAGTATTGCTAACTTTAGCATTTTCTGCTTACAATTTTGAATAAGTAATATTACCTTCAGATTCTTCTGTTTTCTGATTTCTACCTCCTTCGGCAAAGAGACTTCCTTGCTAGGTGTGTAACATTCAGTGCCCAAAACAGAGACTTTGGTGAATCCTGGTTGCTGGGGTTCTTATTAGTTTTCTTTTGCAGAAGGCAGAAACCCTTCTCCTCCAGGCTCTTTGCAGGAAAATGCAAATAAGAAGGTAAAGAGGAAATATTTGAGCTTCTGCTCAACTTTCTGAAAGATGATCAGAGAAGCTTGTTTTACTCATAGAGGATGATCTGCAGCCTCCACTACCAAAACTTTGCCATGTACATCATGTCTACATGTAGGTATTGTATTTGATAAAGGGGCCTAATGTCAATGTGTACAGCTCAGTGAGATAAATGTGATCCCAAATAGGGCAGTGTCAGAAAATCATAGAATCGTTTGGGTTGGAAAGAACCTTAAGATCATCTAGTCACAACCTCCTGCCATGGGCATGGACACCTGATAGACCAGGTTGCTCAAAGCCCCATCCAACCTGGCCTTGAACATTGCCAGGGATGGGGCAGCCACAGGTTCTCTGGGCAACCTGTTCCAATGTCTCACCATCTTCAAAGTAAATCAGTTCTTTCTTATATCCAGCCTAAATATCTCCCCTGTTTAAGGACATTGCCTCTTGTCCTATCACTACAGTTTTTTTCATGTCCTTTCATGGAAGCAGTTCTCTGGTTAACATACTCCTTGGAGATCACAGCATCTATTTCATGCATTGTACCTCTGTGGGTTGTTCTGAAAAACCCTATATGCAGTTTTGGAACCCAGAGGCTTGGGTTTCCTCTCAGTTTTGAAGTGTTGTGGTTCTCTTCAGGGATGACACCTATGACCTGCTGGTGTAGATGGGAGCAGAAATAACTCAATGGGCAAAAAGTGAGGATTACTTTGCTCAATGAGAAAAACGGTGAGAGGGGATGTTTATATTGCCTATAAAGACAACAGACTAGTAAGAAGTATTAGGAAGGGGAAAAATATGTAAGATGAGTACCAAAGTCTATGGAGGAGCACAGATAGACTCATCCTGGAATGGAGAAGGCAGCCTCCCACCCATCAAGTTCCTGATGCTCTGGAATAACCTGCTAGGACAAGTAACACAGACCAAAAGCCACATTGCTTCAGACTGCACTTCTGAAAAGAATAATATGGCAGGGTGTGACAGCAGATGTTTGGACCCCAGGCTTTCTTTCCCAGCTTTGTCCTTTGCTGGCTTAAAAAGACTAGGAGTTAAAGAAGCATCCCATGGCATTTTTTTTTTTTTTCACAAAATGAAGTTTTCACATTCATTTAATATAAATGACTGACTAGATAACTCCTTTCCAATGGAAGTTTCCTCTTTTTTTTTTTCAATGATTTTTCAGTCCTGTCATCACAATCCTTCAGATTCAGCAGCTGTTGAATTTTTGTGTAGAACTTGTTTTTGTGCTGAAAGTTTCTGATCACACAAGCTGCTGACTGTTCCTTGGTTTCAGTAGTGAATCCCTGAATGGGATTTCATGTGGTACTTACTAGAAGGAGCTTTTAGTTGCTTGGTAAATTGGCCATCACATTTCAAAAGTGATTGATGTATGTGTAGCCAGTCCTTTAGCTCAGTAGACTGGGCTAAACCTGACCATTGTAAATAATAGTGACTGCTCTTCTACCCATGTTGAGAGGACAATTTCTGGTGGCAATTTATTAGAAGCATTAGACAACTATTTGAAACGAGAGCAAAATGAACATAGATATGTCTTTGAAGGGCTATAGTTTATACATGAAGAATTTGTATTTTAGCTGTTGTCAGAGCTGAAAGACTGGAAAGAATCTAAAAGTTCTGCAGATTCAGCTATTAGTGTCTCAGACTAATGAAAGCTAAAAAATACCATCTATTTGCCAGATACCTAGTATAGCTACACCGAGGAAATGGAAAGCATATTGCTAAGGTATAATAATTTCTTGCACCACAAGTAGTACAAGTTGGAGAATTACATTTGAATTTATCACGAGTTCAATTTACATCTGGTTAGGGCAACAGCAATGAGGGCTTGAGGGCTGATAATCTAAGTTTCATATACCTCAGAACCCAAGGCCAACAGCTTCTAGTTTCCCAAGTGAATCTATATGAAAGTTTTGTTTCAATGCTGACCTCACTCAGTGAAGACCCTCAAAACAGAAACACTGTATGGATATTAAAATTGCTCTGGCCTCACTTTAATGGTGCATAAAATGCACATTTTTATGGTGAGCACTGGCCATAATTTGATTAATTTTATAGTTGCATGGCCTTTTCACATTCCATCTGTTCAGCAGCCTGCCTTCTTCCAAATCAAAGGGGCTGCATTTCAGTGGTGAATATTTTCGCATTACAAAAAAAAAAAATAATCAAAACCAAAAACCCCAAATCAAAAACCAGCAACCCAAAACATTTTGTGATCATTCATGCTGAGAGACATTGTAGGTATAAATGCTCTTTCATGACAGCTAGCTGGCTGTCATGAGAAGCTAAACAAAAACATTTGAATACAAAATATTCTCAGTGACATAATTTCCTTTCAGTATTTTTTGGAAAGATTTTATGAGGACAAAACTAATTTTTGTGGTCAATTATATTCTTTTATTTTAAGTCTAACTGGATACAGAGTTATGCAATGGAAGTCTTTCTGTCTGATTCTTCCCAGACCTTGGCAGGAACAGGTTTACTGGTTACAAATTCTCAGTGGGGCAAAGAATCCATTTAAGTGAAATCAAAATATTGCACCTATCTACTGAGTACAATGGATTATCAATAAATAAAATAAAGCAAGCCTCTTCCTGTGGAAGAATTTGGGAAACATACTTTGAGTGTGATTGACATTTCTTTGCTCCTGTCTCCTCACTGATTTCAGTGGAGTTCGGCAGAGCAGAATGTGCAGTAGTGTGACTCATGATGTGTCACATTTTCATAAATATAGTGATATAGTAATATAGTGCCTACTGTTGCACCAGTCTTGCTTCTTTTCCTGACTCCTCTAATTATTGAGTACATATTAATTTTCATTCTTCCCAAGGTAACAATAAGCCATGAGAAATTACACCCCTAAGAATAATGCGGATTCACAACTCTTTTCAGTTGTCCTGGAACTTCCTCAGGCCTGCATTATAAACTTTTCTTCTAGAGTAACCTCCAAATAACATTTAAATTATAATTAAGAAAAGTCAGTGCAGCTATTTCTCTCCCTGATCTTGACGTTTTGGTCTTTCCAGCATCCTTCCCCAAATGTTCATCCTCTCTTTCCAAAGGGTTCCTGGGCATTTGGTTCTGGTTTCCCTACTCCTCCACATGACAGTCATTCTTACCCTGAATTATGGTTACCACTGTTGAAAACAAAAATCTTTATCCACTGAGTTTCACTATTATGATCAGAGAGATTACACTCCATTTTATATTCCTCAGTTTCTTATATTCCTTCAGTTTCTTTCTGTCTGCTTAACAATACAGGGTTCAAAGCTGACGTGAAGAAGCAGAGTGGAGAATCAACCCACCCCTATCCTTCCCACACCGTGTAAGAAAAGCCCAAATAAATTTGTCACTTGAGTGATAAAAGCAGCTCTGAAGAAAGCAGGCACACTGTGACTTGGAATCCTTTTCTGAGCCCTACTATTTAGATCATTGCTGTTTTAAGACCCATATGGAATGAAAACCATATTTAGCACCATGTTGTGAAGTCTTTTTCCAAAATGACATTTTTGGGAGTAGAGGTGTCAAGAATAATGGTGACAACAATGGTAAACCTGATGAATTAAGAAGCAGTGTAGCTTCATTTTCAGAAAAATGAAATAAAGATCCCAAACTCCCCTAGCACACTGGTGGATCCCTGTTGCAAAGCCCACAGCCCAACTCAAGCTTCATGCCTGGTGAATCTGGTCACTAGAGAGAAGAGTTCCACTGGGAAAGGGACAGCATCACCTTAACTTCAGCTTATTTCACTGAGCTGCTCAAGCTTCATGCCTGGTGAATCTGGTCACTAGAGAGAAGAGTTCCACTGGGAAAGGGACAGCATCACCTTAACTTCAGCTTATTTCACTGAGCTGCTGGGTGGTTTTTGCTGATTTTGAAGAGCAGGTTCTAGGGCAAGGGCTGTAAATAGCCACAGGAGGATGTTTATGCTTGACCAAATTAAAGCTTTACACAATGGATCATCAGAAAAGCTGAAATATACAACTACTTGCATTTTGCTTTTATTTATCAAACTAAAATTGACAGTTGAGGTTCTCAGGACACTAAGCCGCTATGCAGCAGCAGCAGGAGCAGCCACGTTTTAAAGAACATTAGGGAAAACAAGCAAAGATTTCTTCCTATATGCAGTCATGTTCCCTGTCACCTTCTGTTCATTCTTATATAAGGATTGTCTAATCTTCATCCTAAAGTGTTTGTGCTTTTATTAAGGTTTTATGCTGACAGATCTCAAGAGTTATTGGATAACTCGGCAAGACATATGTACAGTTAATTAGAAATGAATGCGATATTACATCAAAAGGCTTCAACTGTTAAGTTTTAAATGGTTATAATTAACTCGCTCTTTGATTCTGAGCTGGATTGACTAAAGAGACAATGAAGGTCAATTTCCGTTCACATAACATAAAAACATAAAAAAATAGAATAGCCATTGATTTAAAAAACCCCAAACCCTCAACTGTGAAGCTGTTCGGTTATGCTGTACTGCCTTGATGTGAAGGCCAGGCAACGAAAATCCTTTTAATAGGGACTCCTATTATCCTGTATTGTAAAAGTACACAGTTTGGTTCACTTGATATGGGAAATAAAAAGGAGAGTCAAGTCAGTGTTATTTAGTCAGCTTTGTGCATATCTTTATTTGATTTTAAGATTCCCAAGCTTTTAACCAGTCCTTTTTCAGATGAAGATCCATAATAAACTTTTAGAATTTGTAAATATAGCTAGTGATAGTGGGGTTTTTAATTAAAATTACAGATTTTCAGTATTTCAAAACATTGCTATTTTATTATCTCTATAAACACATAAACTAATTTTTAAATATGTATGCAAAATCAGAACCCCTACACCCTTGAAAGTCATCTTCACCAGACCCTACCTGCATAAAATTCATTTATTTCCACTAATGGAAGCAGGATGCATGGCCTTTTGCATTTTTATACTCATCTTTTTTGAATATATTTATTCCCACAGAAGTAGCTACCTTTGTTTGAAATTTGCTTACTGCTTTGTTTAATCCTGAGGGGATGTCATTAACTCCTGTGACATCACATGAAAAGGGCAAATGCAAGGTATAATCACATCATTAGGACAAATACAAACACAATTATCCCTCAACAGTGCAGCAAGAGGAAAATACAATATAAACACTAAAATCCTGACTGAAAGCTTATCAAAGTCTGTGGTTAGCTTTGGATTTGGCAGAAGTTTGGCTGTGCAACCTTCTTAGTTATTCCTGCTGTCCAAGTGACAGCAGAGCATCTCTGTGGGTGGCAGCAACACTGAAATCAGCAGCACAGGCTAATTGCCCATGCCACATATCTTTTTAAGACTATGTCCTTTAAAATACCCATAAAAGTTTGTTTAAAAGCAGGAACAGAAAATGTCTGCACACTGATATTTCTATCAAAGGTAAGGAAGTGGAGCCTGTAACATCTGGTCTATCCTGAATCTCACATCCCGTAGTGCAGATTGTCCTGTGTATAGCACATATTGTCAAGTAAGACCATGAAATACTTGGAAAATTCTGGTACCAACCTTGTGTTAGATTTTCATGAGCAGGTTTTAGGGAAGGACTCACAGGAGATGGATTGCTGCAGCCCCAATTGCTTCTCAGAAGAGGAAACATCCAAGTCTGGATTTTTTTTTCTTGTCATTGGTTTTAGTGCTGTGGGAAGGTGACTCTGGATACAGCAGTTCATAAAACTGGAATATAAAGATCTATAAACACTTTTGGCAGTAGTCTGTACATTATCAAAGTGAAGGTACATTATTAAAGTTAAGGTACTGCTAAAAACATATTAAAGGACATGGAGTGACAGTGTGCAGCATTGTAGGATAGGAAATCCACAGCACTACTGTGAAGGAAACAAACTTGGTAGTGCCTTGCCAGAGCACTAGAATTGACATCTTTGCAGTGAGATATTTTTAAGACCACTAACAAAAATTGTTTCAATCCTATATCTCATCTACCAGGCAACACCTAGTGTTGAAAAGCAAAATCTTCATATCTCTATTTAATACGTGAGGAAAGAGTGTTGCTGATGATTTTACTAGAATTTCCTTTGACAACCCTGTTTCAGTTTTGAGATCTGACAGGAGAGAAATCTGAGCTAATACAAACCCAGTTTTTTATAACTTCTTTGCATATAATTTTCTCAAGTTTTAAAACTGAGGTCAGTGCACGTGCATTACAATTGAAATATCTTTACTTGGCTGTTTTGTAGGTACAGCCTGAGATTTGTATCTAGACCCATATTTAGATATCTACTTTGTATTTCAGAAATCAGCAGTGAGAAAACTTGAGCATTCAGGGCTATTAATGCTGAACTGGTGTGATATCTACTTTCAGATCCAAGTCTGAATGAGATCTCAGTGACCTGGCCAAGTCTGACAACAGAGACCTGAAGTTCGAAAGACCTGTTAAATATCAGATCATTCTGTTTGTTCTCACAGGAATGTGCCTGAACCTCACCTGAACCTCACAGTTCAGGTGAGACTGAGGGCTCCCTGGACTTCCTATCCTGGACCTTGAGTATAGCTTTGTTTTTCAGCTGTGTGCCATCAGATTCACTTTGATTCTTACCACGGCAGGCGCCACAAACATGGACCTGCAAATCTGTCTGACTGGGTGGGCAGAAATCCTGGAATAACACCTGAAAAAATATCTACAGCAATAGGGAATGTTAATAGGCAAGTAGATTTCCTCAGGGGATACATGGTTTGTTGTTGTTTTTTTACTTTTTACTTGCTCCAGAGAAGTTTCTCTCTAAGAAAATGCTTCATGGTACCTGGCAGGTGAGAATGGCCCTTAGGAAATCTATCTTCTGATTGCACTAGCCTGCACATATCTGACTTTGCATGTTTTCATAGGAGGACCAGGGCCAAAGGGGAAGGCTTTAGGCAGTGTATTTGCATGCTTAGTAGAGGAATAAATCAGAATATTTGCAAGAGTTTCTAAGTCAGCCTCATCCTACTATACTTTTCTGGTTTTGTTCGGGAGGCCTCTTCTTGCCTGGAAACTGAGTTTTTTGAAAGATTAACAAATAAAATGATGTGAAGCCAGTATTTTGTTCAACAGGCAGAAGAAATTAAGCTGAGGATTAACTAAGTTAAAATCTTCACTTAAAAAATGGTAACTAGTTGAAAACTTCAACACTGCACAGCATTTCTCCCCTTTTTGTAGGTAGATGGAACTTCATATAGCATCCTTTTGTATTCTTCTCTCACGCTTTAAGTGTATATGATGTGTATGTATATGTGTTTATTAATTTTAAAATGTAAATAGCTGTGAATATTGGAAATTGTAATGAACTGTTCATAATTTAGATGAGTGTAAACCCTTTAATTTATTCTCTTGTTAGTTGAATAAATTTTAAAAGTTTTTAATTCAAAATTTATTGTTCCACTTTAAATTCTGAGGTAGCTGAAAATGATACAATAGATTATACAGTGTATAGTACTTAGCCACCTGCTGATCTTAGAAGCCTATATGTTTTAGAAAAAAAAAGAAAGAAATTGTTTGTAACTTGTACCCATGCTACAAAAACTAATCTGGATTGTAAACTGCTGTGATTTTAAAATCACATTAATTATTTAGGATCTGTGCTTCTTGTGCACCTTTTTGTATTCCTCGCTCTGTATGTACTGGACAGTAACTGTAAAATGCATGCTTTCTTCTGTCCTTATTCATCTATATAGCAAGCTATTTAGCAAAGACTTTTCCTAGTTATTTTGTGGAATGATGAGGCTGGCTATAAAGCTCAGAACTTTCTAAAATAGACGAGAGAACAAGGTAAGAGCTAAACTTTCTTTAGCTTAAGATCAAACTGTATTTAAGTTTAAGCTTACTTCTAAATAATATAAACCAGAGATAAGCCTTGTGTAAACTGAAATGAGCTCTTGCATAGCTTTTTGTATCAGTTTAACTAAATTAAATGCAAACCTTAAATAAAAGCATATAACTTTCCATCTAGACAACTTTTGGCCAATATGCTAGCAGATATTTACTACTTTTCTCATTGTTATCCTTAATTTGTAGCATATTGTGTAAATGCAATTTATACTTACATATCATATAAATAGCTTTTGTGGTCAGGCATGGCATATACAAAGCAATGCAAGCTGAAATAGATTATCCATGTGTGGCTAATTGCAAGAGAGTGCAACACAGATATATTGTGTGCTTTTGTAATTAAAGGTAAGAATGCAATTCACAAGAAAAAAAGAGTAAGACATCTACTTAGCATTGATTTTATATATTTTGTGTTCTTTGTTGTGTCTTCTTAATATTATTTAGTTACTGGAAGCTGTTAAAGATAATTCATTTAGGCGCGTTGTTAACCCTAGAAAATGCTGTGGAAACAATTTTTACAGGAGGTCTTTGGAAACAAAGGCTGACTTTGAAAAAGGTGATATGGGACTAGATCTGACAACACTCTTGTAATACTGCAATTATTTATCTGTATACCACTCTGGAACTCCATAACAAGGCTGGAAATGGTGAGTGTTTCTGTGATTGTTTCAATACATACATTTTTCTTGCTCAGTTTTATTATGTAGAATTTGCGTTCTCTGGATAAGACTTCACTTTTTCACAGTGTTTTCAAGAACAGGACAGAAATCTACAAAAACTCTGATGATAAAGAAGACTCTACCATGGGGAATTTTTTCCTGCAGACTTCAAACTGTCCTACAGACTTAATACTCCTGCTTAAAACATGTGTAATTCTAGACAAAATTATGGAAATAATTGGTATCAATTATCACACTACCATTACAGCAGAAAGATTACAGGGCAAGTGACCAGAATGTGCTGGCTGCCATTACTACATTCCTCTTAACAGTTTCATATTTTCTAATAACCTGGAGTAAGAGGGGAAAAAAAGAAGAGGAAAATCCTCCATCTTATTGTGAAATATCTCTGATGATAGTTTCCCTTGCAGTGAAGCTTTTTAGCTGTGCATAGTTCATGACCTTTAGCAAATCTGAACTATACAATGATGTAAAGATTAACAGTTGATTTAGTTTTCATTAGATTAAAAACATGGTGACAAAGATTAATACTGCAGATCTGGTCACTAAGAAAATTCCTTAAACACACTCCCCCTCCAAGAAAGGAAGGATACCCCCGCCCCCTTTTTTTTTGTAATTAGCTGAAAAATGTTTGGACAGCAAACTGTCTAGGGTGGAGAGAGAGAGAGTCCTGTGGGTGTTTTGGCAGTTTGTGGTATGTGTCACTCTCCTCAGAAGAGCCAAATTTAGATCCTCTCTTGGCTGAAAAGTCCATTCTGGAAGCAAACCCAAACAGGAAAAGGGATGGTGTGCATTCACCCCATCCCGGATGTGGTTCTAGGCCTCCTTGCAGATCACTGCTTTCTCCTTGTGGCCTTCCTTATCCCTTTCCATGCATGGGGAGGACCTGCAGGGAAAGCAGGGAAGCATNTTTAGATCCTCTCTTGGCTGAAAAGTCCATTCTGGAAGCAAACCCAAACAGGAAAAGGGATGGTGTGCATTCACCCCATCCCGGATGTGGTTCTAGGCCTCCTTGCAGATCACTGCTTTCTCCTTGTGGCCTTCCTTATCCCTTTCCATGCATGGGGAGGACCTGCAGGGAAAGCAGGGAAGCATGATCTCTTTTAGGTGTGCAGCTGGTGCAGAAAATACAGATATTTACAATATTAAATCTAAATATCTCATGTTATGGAATGTCATGCAAATACTACTTGCAGAACAACACAGCAAACCTTTCCCTTTGCTATCATCACTTTGTCTTTGACCAAATTGATGATTTTTCATTGTTTAATTAGGTGTGAAGAGCTGCTAGCTGTCTATTAGTGTCTGTTTTGGTGTAACTTTGGGTTGTGTGTGATAGATCGCACATCTTTTGCAAAAGTTTAACAAAAAAGATCTTGACAGCTAATTTTACTGTAGATGCAATTTCTAAAATCATTAATGCCCATCAGTTAAAACTCTGTCACGTGGAAAATTTTGCGATACCAGGTGTCACTGACAGATTGGTGCTATGTGTGCATGTGTACAAAATCCCATGAAAATATTTTGGCTGCTATTGAGAATATGGTGGGTAAAGTTCATTTAGTTAAGTCAAAAGTCTGCTTACTTTCTGTTCAGATAAACAGCACTCTAAAATCGCTACTTTTACGTTGCCATTGACTATACTGCCTCTCTTTCCCTGTTGAGGGGGTGAGCAGGTCTCATGGGCTTGCAGCCTGTGGGTCTTGAGAGGATGAGCCCAGATTTTTAATGGATCCTCTTTTTTTACTTGGCATATGCCTGCTGTGCTTGGAGCCATGCTGCTACCACTGACATGGTGAAGATCAGGGCCTGACATTTACTAGGGAAAGAAGAAGAGGAGACACTGATGCAATGGGATGACCAGAAGCCGGAACACCACATGGCTCAACATGGTAAGGAAAAAGATTTCAAACTCTACAGGATACATGTGGTCTCTAAATTCAGAAAGCACAAGCCTCTCGAGCAGTGGCCCAAGATGACACATGCAAAAATGAGCACAAAGACAATCTGAGACTAAAAACCATCAACCAAAGGAACACAGAGCTGTACCCTACCCAGAGATTCACTGCTGGGACATAGAACTGCTGTGTACTAATGTTCTTAATTATTTTGGATATGTATTTTCTCATTAAACAGAAGTTTGCTTGCGGAGAAAAAAGTACCAGCAGGTGCATACAGCAAGGGGAGGGAAACTCCCCCCTATGTGACTGCATAGATGCACATAGGAAATCTGCGAAGGATTGCCTGATTTAAATGCAAAATAGAAAAAATGATCTTCTGTAGGGAAGAAGAAAAGAAGAGATAAAACTGATGGGATTAGGAAAAAGCCTGATTAACAGGAAGCGGAGAGCAAAACTGACTGGGATAGGCTGGGAGTCAAGGAGAAAGGGCATGTAAGAACACAGGTGAGAAGTATGTTGAAAAAAGATACTGGGATTGGGAGTTTAGGGAAAAATATCTGCAAGTGGAAGTCTGAAGTCTTTTACAATGACAACCAGGCCAGGAGACATTTACCAAAGGAGGGGGACTGGGAAAAGACACATTTCTTGGAACAAGGTGGCTGGGCAAGACTTAGAGCCAGACAAAGACCACAGACAAAGAAGCAGGGATCAGGAGAGCTGGGGAAACTGAAGCAGTAATGACAAGGATGGTCCAGATTATGCCTTGAGGAGCTGGTTAGTTGTGGATATCTGTAGGCAAGAGTGAGAGATTCCAGCCCTGCAAAACGCACATATGGGTCTGATTAGGGAACCGCATGCTGGAATTTGGTCTGGTTTCTTTTCAGTTTTTGTTTGTCGTGTGTTGTTTTTCTTTTATTTTAATCTGTTGCGTAACACAAAAATAAACTGACAAAAACTATTATTGAAGTTACAGTTTCCACTAGCTCAGGAGTCTCTGTAAGGAGAATCTGTAACATGAGCACTTTCCATACGAACATGAAGTGTCCCTGTACCAACAGACTGCAAAGGGTTTCCCAAGGCAGCAGTTTATATTATTAATTGCTGCTAAAAGGGTGCCTGGAACAAAAAAATAAATCATGGTTATCACTTTTGCATGAATGTGGGTATGTATATATATACCTACAGTAATGAGTGGTGTCCCTCAGGGATCAGTGTTGGGACCGATCTTGCTTAATATCTTTGTCGCTGACATGGACAGTGGGATTGAGTGCGCC
>NDXB01016463.1:890-43020 GCA_002631895.1 Agapornis roseicollis
AAAAAAAAACAAAAACAAAAAAAACCCCCACAAAAACAAAGAAAAAAAAAACCAAAAAAACCAAAACCAACAAAACAAAATCAAGAAAAGGTATCTTTATGTAATAATTTATTTCCAAATCAAAGCAATGTGGAAGATGTGATGACACTACTCTTCTATTACTGAAAATGCCTTTTGATGCCTAGCCAAATCTGAGTTTCTACTGTTACGAGTGGGAAAAGCATGGAAATAATTTTCCAAGCTTTCTTTAAACAGCACAAATGAGAGAGGGGAAAAAAAGGAAAAAGTGCAGCAGCTCATTTTTCCTTCTCTATAGGCCATCCTACCAGGTCACTGTGTTGCAACTGCCAAGTTTTGTATAGTTCTTTCACTTGTTTTAACCAAACTGAAATAGAATTTATCATACAACAGCACAGCACAGTTGCACAAAAGCCTTTAAGTTCACACACCTCACTTAAATTACCTGAAGGCAAGAAAACTTATCTTTCGCTGTTGCTGCTGACCAGTAGTTTTCTGGAAGGCTGGGATAACAGAGCACCCGTATGCATGTTCATATCAACACCCCTCGGTGCTGGCAACTGCGAGCGATAAACAGTTTAAGTTCATTTTTACAAGATATCTTAGAATGTTCAGAATCTGTTGACGTGAAGTTGATCAGATAAACCTATCCCAACTCAAACGAGACAAGGTCACCTCAAACATCAAGGGCCTGAGCTCTTCTCGAAAATTCTACAATGACTGGACTTGGTTTGTCAGTGCCATGCTGACCTGGAAAGCGCACAGCATCAGCTATTTATCTATTACTTCCCCCTGCCCCCCATTGTACTTTTTTATGTTGATGGCGAGTGAGAAATAGCTGAAGGGGTCACTATTTGCAATGCACTGTAGACTTCTCTTGTTAACACTGTACTTGCACTCAGGGTCCTTATGTAAGGGCATTACGCAAGAAGTCAAGGAGTAGAATAAAATGGCTATAATACCAAGGAAGCATCCATTCCCTTCTCTAACTCCATTGCTGCTTCTGCCTGGGACCATACCAAACCCAGCTTTACACAAATGCCACACACTAACAGATAACCAATGTGCATTATGACCTAAGGAGACACAGCACTGTGCAAGGAAGGGCTCCTGAGTGATACTGCTTCTCAATTTGCCAAAGGCTTGACACATGGCTTCAAATGAGCCATCTCTCAGCATCATTTCTTTGCCTTGCCGGTTGACTGTCCAAGCTCTTTGGTTCCTGAAGGTTACCTCTTCAGGCTGTTCTAAAGAGCAGATGTAACTTGGGTTTGTTGTTTTGTTGGGGGGGTTTTCTGTTGGTTGTGGTTTGGTCTTTTTATTCCTTTAATCTTTTTCATAGTTTACAAATATTTTTCAGCTGGACAGCAACAGAAATCTCCACAAATTTCAACATTTGTATGAACTGTTTCATCATGCAAGGATGCTTGAAAAAAAGAAAGTAAAACCAATACAATTTCTCCAAAGAAAGACCTCCCAGTTCCAGTGTTATGGTCTATGACTTGACAGCATTTCATCTTCTTGTACAGGGTTTTTCTATTTTTTTTTAATACAGTAGCATAGTTTTATCTTAAACAATAGACTTCAGTAAAATTCAGTCATTCATTTTCTTAAATGGTGCTGCATCATCTGCACCCTATAATTATTTTAGCGTATGAACGCAGTAGTTCAGAATAAAAGTCTAAAATTTATGCAATCTTACAGCACCTTTGGCATAAATTATATGCTCCTAGATAGTTTGCATGATAATTCAGCCTTTACAAAACCTGTCAGCTCTTGAAAATGCCTGGTATTACAGAGCACCCAGCAGATTTGTTACATTTATAATATTCCTATTATTGCCAGTACTGTGCAATTAAATTCAATATAAATTATCACAATAAAAAAAATAAGATCCAGTTAAGTCCAAACTGCCACCAAAGCAGAGCAAAAAGATCTCACCTTAAACCAGATAGAAGTTGTACTTATTATTGTGTCCTACTTCTTGCATACACTTGCCTACCTGTTGTAGTCCCATTTCCAAAAAATGCACAATAACAATACCTTCCTTTCTACACACAGATGTCTGACCTTCAAGGTTGACTGGAAACCTGAAATTCCCAAGGTGGTGTTTGTAAGAAGACAATGACTTCCCATGCTCAGGACCTCCATCAGCTACACGTATCCCACCCTTTCTATAAAGAAAGTTCCAACTCTCAACAACTGAGGTATGCGGTAAGGCCTTCATCCAACTCAAGCACAGAACTGTGGAGAAAGAGAGGAATCTTCACACATTCAGACTACAGATAATGCATAACTTTCTACACTCGTGCTTCAACTACACCTCTGAGACAAGACATCATACAGCCACACCACAGCTAAAAGCTGGAGCATCCACCGAACTCTCAAATCAAGCCATAACACATTTTGTTCTTGCCCCAGCACAGTGCTGTACAATATCCTGACTAGCTTGCTGACTGACTCACACGGCAATCCTTAAGAAGACTGAAAAGTCACAAAAAGACATCGGAAATTTGAGCTAATATCCATGATGAACATGAACTACCTAGCACTCCTCAGATGTTCTATCAAGTTTTTAACCTGGATAACAAATAGATTATTTGGGGTTTTTAAAACAATTAACCATCATAAATGTCAAGCAGGAACTCTTTTAAATAAACACAGAAACCCATTTCAAGTGTAATGGAAGCTGGTAGTGGTCCAAAGAATAAGAATACTAACCTTCGAAATTTGTTTGCTTAAAGTTCTGAAATTCATCTTTAAGGTCCATTTAGAAAACTTTCAATTACCCACAGTTTTGTTAAGAAATCTTTTAATATTAAAAACAAACAAAACAAAAATATCCAAACACTTGCAGATGAGATTCAAGCAATAAACCTTGAGAGAAACAATGACTCTTGCAGGCAACAAAGAAATTACTGCTGCAGTAATACCATTTGAAGGTTAAAGCCGAGAAATAAAAATTTCCCTTCAGACATGCAAGGATAAAGCGACACTATGCACCTTTAAAAAGAGGTAGTAAAGTTTTATTTCAACACATCCTCCTTTACCCATATGGCACTGGTGCATCACCATACCCTTGGCTGGTTATTCCTAGACGTATATGAAGAATACTAAAGAAAGCACCCAAGTTCCTGAGGGTGAGCAGAAATGCAGCAGAGTAAGAAACTTTAGACAGAGGTATTTACAGATATTTTCCTGTGAGAAAAGAATGGTAAGAATGTAGCTTGAACATTAACAAATCCGCTAGAATATCACACTGCCTGGGGGAGTCAGCAAATCTGGAGGGGATTCAGTGGGGCTGGAAATTCAAACTTTAGCTTGTAATCAGAAAAATCCTACTTTAGAAATTTGACCCAGAAGCTAGAAATGTGTAATATAATAGAGAACTCTCCTGAAAAAGTGCCCAGCTAGAGGGATCTTACACTGTGTACGTGAAATCTATGACTATTCAGCTAAAAAACAAAAACAATAAAAAAACCCTAATGATACCGAAGCTCTTTAGTATTCTGCAGGGACCTATTAATAAATGAGTGACATGGACAAAAATCTGCATTTCCTTCCTCCTCTTTCCTTGAGAATGGTGCTGCAGGTCATGTGTGAAATTCCTCCATTTGGATGTTGACAGAGCAGAAGTCAAATCGACATAAAATACCAATGACACGGTCTACTCTATTCCGTTACATTCTAAAGAGCCACTCATGGAAAACAAATTAGAGTAACTGAAATTTAAAAGGAGATTATTCAAAATGTGCATTCAGATTGTTTATGAAACAATTATTCAGAATGTTTATGCAACAGTTTAAATGAACCGGTTACTAGATACTAATGCTGTAGGAAGGCACATGCAGTGGGCTTCTACAGGGCGATCCACTTCACATCCTGCAAATAGCCAAGAATTTGTCAGCCTTTGAAATAAGGAGTTCAGTACAAAGCAGGAAAAACTAACTACTTCCCTGTTGCTTTATCATAGCAGAGACACGCAAGACCTATTTCATATTATCCTCCCAGAACACCTCCACAGCCCTCAGGAACATCATTAGATACTGCCTATTTTCCACAGTACCAGTGGTTCTTCAGAGAACACTGACAAATACATCACGCTATACAGAATCTCCTATGTGGCTCAGCTTGCATGCAAGTCAGTAGGCTTCTTGAAGAAAAAAAGATTATTTATTAAACAAGCAAATACATAATGAAAATGAAGGAACAGATTTGAGGATTATTAGGAAATATTTATTTGGCAGCAGAAAGCAGACAGGACTTGATGAGACTTATAAGAGGTAAGTCCACAATAAACATTGTTAGTAGAACAAACTAGTTACGTCCACATCCTCAAAGCAAGTTGGCAATCAGTTTTTAACACTTGTATTCAGACCACTGCTCGCAGAGTTTAAGTGCACTGGTTCAAGTGATCTCCCCACAACCTTTAGATCAAGAAACACAAGGCAAAAATGTACTTTCAGGATAGCTTACTGTGAACATTAGCCATAGCTAATGCAACTTTCAACCAACAGCATTCAACATCAGGTGCAAGAGGGCTGAGCACTCTGTCCTAAATGGAGCATATCAAGATCACATATGAACAAGTCACAGACTGCTGAAGAAAGCAGCTCCTTCCTGACTAGTGAAATTAAAAAAAACAGAAAGGGTCAAAAAAAGTCACAAAGCCATAGTTATTAAAAAGGAGGAAAAAAACCCACATTTCCCTTAACTCAAAATGTGCTGAGCATTACTTGTGATGTAACGGGAGACAATACCTGCAGCCCTCAGGTCTTCCTAGAATCTTATAAGGGTTTCCACCTCTTTGACTTACAGAATCAAAGGTAAGCATCAAAAGTAGTCATTTCAAGTGTTCATTTCAGCCTTTAAATCAGCAAACACTCTGTAGTGTAGGACATCGTTCCTGAATAATTAAAATGCAGAAAAGACATATATAGTCCTCATCAGTGAGGACTTCCAAAAGCCTTGAAGAGGAGGAACACTCTCTTAAAAGTTACACAACTAAACCATACTGCATTCAACAAACACGCTTTCTCCCTAGATCACCTGGTAAGATTCTGCTTTCACACTGATACCCCAGAGAGTTGTCCAGCACTCACAGGCACCTTGACAGGCTGGGAAAATGGGCTGATAGGAGCCCCACAAAAACTGACAGTGGCGAATGTGAAGTCTTGCACCTCAAGAGGAATAACCCCAAGCACCAATACATGCTGGGGCAGAGCAGCTGCAAAACACTTTTGCAGAAACAAACTCAAGAGTCTTTGGTGGACAAAGGGTGATCAAGCAAGTGCTCCTAAGGCAAAGAAGGCAACAGTATCCAGAACTATATGAAAAGCAACTTCAGGAGCAGCACACCCAAGGTGACCCTTCCCCTCTACTCAGCAATGGTGAGGCTCTACCTGGAGTACAATGTCATGCACTGGGCTCCTCAGTGCAAGACAGACATGAACATACTGAAGTGACTCAAGTAAAGGGTCACAAGATGATTAAGGGACTGGAATACTTTCCAGTGGAGATATAAAAACCTTGACTGGACACAGACCTGGGCAACCTGCTCTAGATGATCTGCTTTAAGGAAGGCGACTGGACTAAAGGATCTCCAGAGGTCCTTTCCCGCCTCACTGATAGATAGACAGAGCCAAGGTACAAATAAGTTAGAACTCCAAGCTGATCCTGGGGTCCAATCTAAACTGCACTGCCAGGCCTGCAGGAATCCAGCAGAGAATCTAATTGCAGGAGACTAAGGAAAGAGCAAAGGCATTGCTAGAGTTTTGTTGAGAAGACAAGATAAGTGCAAAATGGATATGAGGCAGAAATTAAGATAGTGGGCAGAAATAACTTCACAAAAGCAACTGATTCAAAACACACACATTTACACAAACCTAAAAATCAGCTTTAAAAATAACACAAGCAGCTGATAGGTAAGGAATATTAAAATGGACAGTGGTTTCATACCTGCAAATTGTTCTTTTAGGATAAGCCATCTAAGATATGATACAACTGTGACAGCCAATGAGTGAAGTGACAGTAAAACTACCAAAAGGAATAAATATGCAGGCATCCATTGTTAAATAAAATACTGATAAGGCTAACTATAGTGCAAAAGCATCTGAGAAACAGAGCATGGGAACAAAAAGGCTTAACCATTTTCTGACAGCAAGTCCACAAATCTCACCCTTCAATGTTTCTGCATCTTATGTGTGCCTCTTTCCAAGGAATTCAGCCTTCCAGCAGCAGTTAAAGATTTAAACACTGCTTTGGCTGCAGATCACCTAACAGTAATACACATGCAAAGTACACAAATGACATTCCCCTTAGCTCACAAGGGGCTGTGGTGCTAATGGGAAATGTGGCATTTGGAGACAATGATGAAATTTTAACAGCTGCAGCAGACTGGATGGTGGAGAGGGAAGTAAAAAAAAAAAGGGGGGGGGGGGAGATACTGGAGTACTGGGGCCAAATAACAGCTGGATCAAAACCACTTAAGACGAGGTATATTTGGAGTTCCCACGCCCTTTTTGTCTCAGTTGTATTTCACCAGTTAAGTGAAAAAAGTAGTAGCGCATAAATAAATTACCTAGAATAGTTCTCATCCTTCCTCTCAGATCATCACTCATCACATCATGGATCTTCTTTACACAAGCATGAAAACACATGGATGATGAGCACTACAGAAAACCCCTTAGCAAAGAAATAAATGCAAAGATGACCAGAAAGCCAAGCATCAACCACTGTCACATACTACACAAAGAGGCTCTGCAGCTACCCTATAGTTAAGAATTCTTGAGTAGGACTCATACAGAAAGAGATATGAGGAAAAAAAGAAATAATTTCTTCTGCCCTGTGTGGAAATGATATGTACCCAAAGACTGGTGCCTACTTATTCACCTTTCTGTAGATGCTGATGGTGTAATTATGTTGATGAGGAAACACTCACATGGGAGCTGACAGAGGCAACAGCAGGTGCGAGAACCCCAGTAACACCTTGAGCAGCTACTCCCAGGGCCATAATGGGAGAACGATAATCCCCTCAAAGGTTTTTCTGCACACATATGAGCAAAAAGGCACAGGGACTTCCAAAAACTCATCTGAGAAAACAGAGCCCCAGCCCTCTGCTAGGGGTATCACAGGAGAACCATCAGCACCATTAACCAGATGTGATGCCAACCAGATAAGTCAACTGGAAAAGCTCTCAGGATCACCTTATAGACTAAACAAGGTTATTGCCCAGGAGTATGGGACACATTATGGGATGCAGAGGAAGACCATTCTGGGTTTGTACAAGAATTGTTGTAAAATGTTTAGGGTAGGAAACAAAAAGGCAGAGGAAAGAAGGGATCCAGGTGGTACATATGTATGCCTCATACATACCAGGTTGCACCTGGAGACACAGAGCTGTAGCAGCCACATCTCTAACAGGTTACCAGATTTCTCAGTCCCCCTCGGCGTCCTAGGTATCCATACAGAAAGCAGCAGAAACAAGTACACGTACACTGCACATCAAGTAGTGACCATTACAAGTTCACACACTTCCTGCAGCAGACAGGGTCATCAAGAAATCACAGGCAAATGGCACGTTTCTCTTTTTCTACCTTGTGAAAAAGAAAAGCAAACAAACACCTCTTACCTTGACAAGGAGATAATTCTAATATTTGTGTCACCTACAACTTCCCATGTGTAAGCCAATTTGACAACATATTTAAGTAGAACAGAGAAAACAATCATTTACTGGTGGAAGGGTAGGAATGGGTAGAAGCCAGCTCCAAGGCAACTTCCAATAACGTTAAGCATGCAATACTAGGTAGCCTCAGTGAATGACCACAATTCCTTAGATGCACTAATACCTGTGCCCAGTGTTACCTCCTGCTGTCAATTTGTTATTTGTACTGTATTTTCTGAAAGTGCTTTCTTTCTTAATTCCAGTTTATACTAGCAAAGGTAGGAGAGTGGGAAGAGAAATGGAGATTCTGGTTCTGGTCTCCAGGGCTGTGAAAAATAAGCTTGTAAGAGTGAACTTTAATGGCAAATAGAACAAATGCAAAATAGCTTTAAAATTAAAAGAAGACACGTGGCAGACAGAAGAGGCAAAGCTTTTGATGTGCTTCCTACACACTTATTTCCCACCACTGTTTGTACTAACACCAATCTTGCTTCCACCACACTGCTGGTGCATCTGAATTTCTAATGTAGAGGGACAAAGAATCTAAGTAAACAAAACATGTAAAAGAAACTAGCCTTTTTCAAGGCATTCTTCACATGATACAAAAGTAAAAAAGAGCCTGGCTTGGGGTTTTAATTCTATCCCTTATTTTCACATTATACTTACTATATGTGCTTTAGAGTGGACAAAGAAAGAGTAAAGAAAGGAATCTGACAGGAGGCCATCCTCAAACACATTACTGGTAATTATTTTTTGATTTTACATTTACTGTCTGTTAAATTGTTCCTTCTCATGCATACTTACAGCCTAAGCAAAACAGGCTGCAACTGGAGTAAGCAGCAGACACATTTGTTCTTTGTTCTGAAAGGACCAGCATTAGAGTGACACATGCACATTTTTCACTGCCCCTTTTTTCTTTTTAAATTACATTTAATTATATTTTCAGACTATGCTGACCTGCCCTCCCTATATATACTTATGCTATATGAACAGACACAACATCCCTTTGTGTTGCCCTGCATCTTGGACAATTGCATGCTCCTGATCAAACAATGAGCTGGTGGGAAAGGGACCTGATCTTAACTCACTAAAGAAAGAGTTCAGTGAGACATGAAGATGCACAGTGGGATTTTTTTTTCCAACCTAAGGATGTCAAAATAAGGCTCCAAACGAGCCACTGTCTAACACAATACAGTTTTGTGCAGTGCTTGTTTGCTTTTTGTGGGGCAATTTTTGTTTCCATCTTATTAATGCAAACTGTACACCAAAATAATTTATGTCATATCAGGAGACAGAAACAAGAGACACAGGCAGAGCGTATGCCTCAGCTCGGCCTGAATATGAAAGGGGAATTCACTGAAATGGGCAGACACAGATTTCAGCAGTGCAGAGGCAGCAGCTGTTGCACTGACAGTAATTAGACTGGGCTGAGAACCTGAGGACAGGAAACGATAGAGCACTGAACACAAGGCAAAGGGAGACAGAGTCCTTTCTCAGTCAGAAGGTTATTACAAGCTTGGGGAGGGTAGAGGGGAGGGCGAGGAGGAGGAAATAAAGAAGAGTAACTTTTGCAAGAATCTAGAATGATTTGGGTTGGAAAGGAGCTTAAAGATCATCTAGCTCTAGCTCCCCTGTTAAGGGCAGGGACACCTTTAGCATCTTATTTGTAGAGACAAAAGCCTGTTCAAAAGCGGTTAATCAAGTAGCGGTGATGATGCATTGCATGAAACAAAAGCAGAAAATGTTGAAAGTTAGTTTCTTTTACTCCTTTGCTTCATGTGGACACCTTTTTTCTGCATGCTGGCTACACAAAGTTACAATAGAAAATGCAATCCCTAGTAACTGGCTGCATGAGAGTGCATTTCATTGTCAATTTGGATACATCTTACAACCAGTGTGCTACCCAGCAGGTAGGAATACTGAAGCAGAGGCTGATAAAACTACTGTACCAACATCAGTAAGCGGTTTGAAGAACCAAGAACAGAATTACACATACACACACACACACACTGATTATACCCTTTTGCACTGGGTTACAGCTGCCTTGTACAGCCAACAAACATCTCATCAACCCAGGCTCCTACTAAAATGCTCTTTGAGGACTGCTGACCATTCTTCTCCCTCTTCCTTCACTCCCAGTTCCTGGAGTTTTCTGATGTAATAAGCACTTTCAAGGTACCCAAGTGAGAGTCAGTTGACCACCACCTGGAAGGCAATCAGAAGTTCACTCTACCAAATAAATATGAATCAGAACATGAATCCCACTCCTGCTTTATAGCAGGATAGGAATGCACAGCTGTTACTACATCTCATTTCAGAGAGGCAACAGAAACTTGACATTCACGACCATCACAAGCACATTCTGAAACTCTGCCCTACTCAGGTCCTCACTGGCAATCAGCCAGGCCCTTAGTGGTGAGGACCACTATGCATAAAACATATCAGACTGGTATGTTGCCTTTTGTCATTTCTGGATTATGTTCAGGAACTGCAACACTTCATCTCATTTCGACTGCCCTCCTACCGCAAATGGAGAAGGAGCTGTAGTCTTACAGAGACATAGCCAACAGGTAAGAACACACCAGGACCTGCACTGCATCCCTCTGATTATACTGACTCCTAGCTACAGAATATGTGACAACACTCCACAGCAGACAAATGAATGTTCACTAAAAAGAAACAGCCCTAAAAAATAATTCCTTGCTGCCTCACCTTTCAAATGAAGGAGGTGCTGCTTAGCACTTATGTATTAGTGAAATTCTTGGTCAAAGATGCAATAGCCTAGGTCTTGCACATATTTTATTATTAAAAGCAAGATTATAAAAAACAGGAATAAAAGCAGCAGCTAGGTGAATAGTGAATAAAATTTTCATTAGAATTTATACTTTCAAATGAAGGCACGTGGTTTAACAGTTCAAGTAAGAAACCACAGCATACTAGCTGTAGGAGATTTTTGGCTTCTCAGGTCCAACAGGGACTTCACAGGTAGCTATATCAGATCATTTAGTGCTACCAGTGTTCTGGGATCCCACATCCAGAAGGGGAATGGTAATAAACACTTTTCTTTATAACAAACGCACTTTGGGATCCTCAGTTCTACACATCAGCAAAGCTTCTGTCCTTCTGCTAATTGTGAACTGAAGCTCAGTTAGGCTATAGAGATGGGTGAGGAAAAATGAGGAGAAAATGGAGAAGGGACGGACAGCACATGAAATGTTTAAGAGCTTTCTCTCTCAGCTCTTTGACCACAACATTTACACTGGCTTTTCTTGATTACTTTTCAAGAATGTTTTGGCAGTACCCTATTCCAGTTATAGTAAGCAAGAAGCTGATGCAGCATGTTTATTGCTGACAAACAGTTGGAAGTTTTGAGCCAATGAAAACAGCAATGTATGTGTCCACTGTATGCTGGAGAGCCAGCCACATAGCAGTTATGGAAAGGAACCCTTTGGCCGGGGTAGGACTTACATAAGGAAGAGAAACACTACAGTTTAAGTCAAGAGCTCAGCAAAATCCCCGGCTTATTGCTGGACATTATTTTCACTACAGACTTCTCCCACTTCTGCTGCTACCTTTAAGTTATTTCATCCCCACTGAGCCTGAGTTCAGTTCTGGTTTTAGTTCAATAGAAAATTCATTCATGAAGCACACCTTGGATCCCTTGGTGTCAACAATTCTTACTGTGCAAGCGTATCTCCCAAACCTCTGTTCATTTTAACACAGAATTGAGATGCTGGACTGTAGCTGACACACAGGACTTGAGATGTGGACTGTAACCAACACACATCAAAGCGACTATGACTGCACCAAGCCACATCACATCACATAGTCAGAACAGCTACAATCTATTATTATCTCAAGGATCTCCACTCAGAACTGTATTCTGCAGAGCAGATCCAGCCTCCCACATGCCAAACAGTCTTCAAGCCACAGTTTTTGCCCGCAATACCTTTTAACAATGCTTAAACAAGAAAATGACAGAAGCTGAAAGCAAGGCTAGAGCATTAGTGAGCACTAAGTGACTGAACGGGCAGAGTGCAACACTGACCACAAAGCACTACTTTAGCAAGTACTGCCACCAATAGGCCAATGAAGGCGTAGGGTCTTTTCTTGACAGTATAGACATGTTGTATGCTTCAATACAGCCCTTAAACTCACATAGATTGTGAATTTACAGTGTGTCATCACATCAGCAAAATTCAACTTGCTACTGTGCAACTTTCCACTTAAAGAACTGATTCAAACTGCAGCTCCAATAGGAAGCTTACTGATACACCTCTACAAAGAAAGAGACTTACACATACAATAAACGAGCTGCAATATTGAGCTCCTATAAGGCTATTAATGAATACCCATACTGCATTTACAGCATTATGCTTTTTATTATTTCCCTCAACTCTTAGCATTCCAATGTGATTTTTGTGTTACTGAATGGCTGTTATTCCTGAATTTCTTGCCTCCACTTCCTGCACACAAACTGGTCCTGGTGCTTGTATTTGCTCACTAATACAGCTGAGCTTGTATTCCATCACTCAGAGGTGAATTTATCTGCTGAGCACTTCACAGAATCCTAAGGGTTGGAAGGGACCTCAAAAGCTCATCTAGTCCAAACCGCCTGCGAGAGCAGGGTAACCTAAATTACATCACACAGGGCCTTGAATACCTCCAATGTAGGAGACTCCACAACCCCCCTGGGCAACCTGTTCCAGTGCTCTTTACTTCAGTAACTGCACACAGAATACTTTTCATTCTTCTCTAAAATAGCTGCTTCTCCAAATTGGTTTTCAATGGCAAGATACTCTAGCTAGTGATGGTCACTATCACTATAGCATCCACTATGGCACTGTTTCACTGACTGGAAACAGTGTTGATTAAATTGTTAAGCTAAATTGAAGACTCAGTTTTTCTCAGATTGACTCTTGAACACACTACAGTCATAACCAACACTACAATCCTCAAATATTAGCTAATAAAATTACCAACAAGAAACATGAGAATTAAAGACAAAAAGCAGTCAGAAAAGCAGAACAATAAATACTCAACATGTATCAAAGCACAGGAAAGCATCATCAGCACAACAGTCTATTTTGCATGCAGCATAAAGAATCTCCAAGATTTGTATTCATTTCTTACCCTAAAGAGCATATAAGAGAGTGAGAATCTCATTCAGTTTCTCTCCCCACATATCATGGGGTTTTAAGTTTCATGTTTTGTCTTTTTTGAATTACAGTGTCACCTATTTCTAAGTGAAACCAATGTATTTATTAAACTAAGCAAGAAGGATTTGGGCTCTAAGTCATTTAAGTATTTCAGAAATATAGGTTAGCCTATACTTCCCTCCCTCTCTTGTTACACCTGAAGTGGGCAAACCTACAAGCTTTCACAGCCTTACTATCTTATTCAGACAAGCTGTTACATTACTAACTACAGACAACAAAATCCTTTCTTGCATACTGCATTATGATGCAATGACAAAGTGTCCTGATAGGTCACCATATAGGAAATAAGAAGACCAGAATAAATTCATGAGCTCCTCCCAGGAAATGTCAAGACTGATAAAATACACTAAGTAGTAAAGGTGGGCATCTTCTTACCATTTGCAAAGCTCACAAAACATAATAGCTACAGGTTTAACATTTCTCATGCAGATGTCTACGTTACTGCTGTTCCTGAAACGCGCATTAGCAGCAGTCACTAACAGCAGGGCTTTAAATCTCTAGTAAAGAAACACAGATAATAGAATTTTCCCTAATTTGCTTTCCCCAGCTTTCCATCCACAATAAACAGAAAGTTGATTTCCACAAATCTATTATCCTTTACCCTTGAAGTTTACCTACTGTCTAGAATTGTTTTCAAGCTCTTAGGGTTTGCCTAGCTGGATAGGAGATTGCTAAATGAGCTAGCTATCTCATTTGAAGCACAATACTTCTGGACCTTCTCCTAACAGTGGGGTGACAGAGTGTTTAAATGAGCACAAATCAGGCTGCCACAGTTCTGCATACTTACACAATTAAAGGAAGAGATGCCCAGCAGGCAGGGAAGACGAAAGAACAGGGACAACGCTTTGGGTTCAGTTCACATCCACTCCAGGTGAATCATGTACAGATCACTGGAAAGCAGAGAAAATGTGCCTATACTGTATCAGCTATTCCTCTAAGCACTCTTTACTCTTGATAACCAGGCACCCAGAAATTTTTAAAAAATCCCACTTTTAGATAAGTAATTTCTTCCTCCTCAAAAGCCAGTATCATCATGCTACCAAGAATATGCCTTTTTGTTAAGAGGGAAGTTCTCAATAAATCTGTCCATCAGTAAAGATTAACTATTTGGGATTTGAGGGATTTCTATACTGTCAGTCTTCGAGACTGCACTGAAACCTCACAATTTCTCCTACAGGTTCAGCTCATGCAGTCCTGCAGTGGCATAGGTTCAGATATGTTTTTTCAAGTGTTTCAGATTCCAGAAATCATTGTTTCAAAACACTCTCTGTGACTCAAAACCAGAGAATAACCCCCATTATTTCACCCAGAAACAAAAAGAATCCCTAAGCTGTTCATCACATCCAGGAGCATTGACTTATACTTTAAAAAAGTAACTAGCACAGCATACTAAAAACCATTTCCATCTTCAAAGCAAAGCCATGCTTTACATAAGAAAATCTATTGTCTAGAAGATACACTGAAAAGTAATATAAAATTTGTCTAAACTATTGTCCAAACAAAACCTATTTCCTGACCGACCCTTCCAATCTGTATCTCAAATACATGCAGCCTGATACTACGATCAGGGGACAGAATGATGAGGCTGTATGTCCCAGATCATTAGAACTACCATGGCTAGCAGCTGCACTGGATTTCTTGATGAGCTGAGATCAGACTGTTGAAGAACCATTGCTGAAGCCATGGATGGTTTATTATGCTCACTCACAATGTGGCTCAGACTTCCACTGCTCCCTCTGTAGAGACTATTTTTAAAATGCTGGAGCTTGCTGGGAGTTTTTTCTATTAACTTCAGTATCTCTGATCTGTACCTCCCCTCAGATACACTCTGAGGTTGCAACCTATGCAAGTTACAGATACCAACACTTACTGCTACTCATCTTGTCCCAATAAAAAGCCAGATGAAGGACTAAGCAAAAACCAAATGAAAGATAAGAACAGCTGAGAGTGAGATTATACCCAGAAATATGCAATTTAGGTGAAGCCTTTGAGTTCCTGGCAAAGTGCCATGCGAATGTTGCTTAAAGCAACTTGAATACTTCTAACTTATGGATGTTTGCAGAAAGACACCAACCATGAAGTGCTGTAGGGTTAAATTAATGGGGGACTAAATAATTCAAACAACTGCAGAAAAAAACAACACTGGACTTCAAATTTTACAAATGCTGTGAGTTTTCCTAGCTACAACTGAGTTATTCATGACATTGAAAATAGCTTGAACTCGGAAGTATTTACTGATTCCAAAACCAATTGTTCATTCAGCCTAAATAGTTCATAAAAGACATTAAGAAATTAGAAAGTTTTAATTTGTGGAAATAAAGCAGTTCTGATTTCTTTTGATAGCCTCAGACATATAAACTAGTAAGAGATTACACAGATTTGGTGAAACGCTCAACCTTACATGTTCTACAGAAAGGCAGGAAAAATGGGAGGCTGGAGGGGAGGGAAGGCAACCTCACACAGAACAGCATCCACTTCACTTGCAAAAGTTCATTGACATTTTCTTTTTGTTCTCTCCTTCCTCTACCCCCTTTTTTTGGTGGGGTTTTTGTTTGTTTTTCTTTAAAATCCTCTCCAAACAGCCACTTTGCTGAGAGGCTCAAAGAACCTACAATCTGTATGGGAACACAGAACAAAACCCAACACTATGTACAGCTTGTGACAGACTCTGCCTAGACTTGAGCACAGTTCAGTTTCAATAGGTTCTGCATGAGCATGGTAGGGTGTTAATCTCATCTTCTGTGTTAAATTTCTCTGGATTTTAGTAAGGCTTTTGATACTGTCCTTCACAGCATCCTTCTGGACAAGGTGAGATGATCAGCGCATCAAGTGAAGAACTGGCTGAAGGGCAGAGCTCGAAGGGTCATACTGAATGGGGCTACATCTGCCTGGCAGCTTGTCACCAGCAGTGTTCCTCAGGGCTTACTTCTAGGGCCAGTTCTGTTCAGTATATTTATCAACTATTCAGATGCAGGAGCTGAAGGCACCATCAGCAAGTTTGCTGATGAAACCAAATGGGGAGATGCTGTTGACTCTCTTGAGGGACAAGAGGCCTTGCGGAGGGATATGGATAGATTGGAGCATTGGGCAATCATCATGGCATGAAATTTAGCAAGAACAAATGCCAGATTCTAGCATCCGGGAGGTTTAGACTGGAGATTAGAAAGCTTTTCTTTACTCAGACGGTGTTCATACACTGGATCAAGCTTCCTAGAGAGGTGGTCAATGTCCTATGCCTGTCAGTTTTTAAGAGGCATTTGCACAATGCCCTTAATAATATGCTAGATGATCACTGTTGGTCCTTTCCAACTTCAATATTCTACTGTCTGTTTTTTAACTTTGTCTGTTAAGTTTCATCCAAGGCTTCCAAACCCCAAAGTCCCTGGCAATATACAATCAATACAATGTAAAGTTGTACTATCCCCCTTTTAGCTCCTTACCACACTGTTAGCTAGAAGTCCTTATATGCTGTTAGCTCCAGAATAATTTTTGGATCAAACAGTCCTGTAAGAATGCTATTAGAACAATACATAGGATACTTAAGCAAAACCAAAGTAAGAATTTGCCAGGAACAGCTGGCAACCAGAGGCTATACTGAACAGACCTATTTTTGACTTGCATCTCATTGTACTGCATTGCCCGTCATTGCTGGCCTCAATCACAACTTGCCACAATGATGCATGAATTTGTCACCTCAAAATTAGACTGCTCTGAAATGGTGCGATGCTGTACAGGCCCTGCATCTGACAAGGAATGCTGAGGCTCATTTATGAGATGGCATTGTGCCACTTGAGCACATCAGGCTCATGTTGTTTTTGTAAGTTTAAAAAGTCAAGGTTCTGATTTTAATCACTACAGCCAAATTGCTTGAGAATTATCAAAGAGACTGAGACCTGCTGGCGACTGCTCACGTAACAACTTGGCTTTGGAGATAAAGAAACTACCACAGAGGGTTCTCAAAGACAGGGGTTTTATTCTTTTCATGCCCACTGAGAGCAGCACGGTTTAAATTCATCTGGACACACAAGGACACTCTTTCTCACTCCTTCCAACCTTTCCCAAGCTCAAGGAAAAGGATGGGTTGGAGATTAGGAGTGACTGACTTATAAACAGTCCTTTTATCTACATTTCATTTAACAATAAAGGACCTATACCACAAAACAAATCCTACAGGATTACTTTAGGAACAGAGTCACATAGTGCAGATGTGCTGATCCACAGCATCACCAAGTAGCAGGTAATACCTGAAAGGTTTAGACACCAGCATTACCACTAATGATTTCCAACATTGTTACATATGGGAAATACACCCAGCAACCGTAACAGTATTTATGTGTGAAGAGCACATGTGCGAGGAGTTCATGAACTGTACAACTCATGTCAAAAAGACTTTTTCTTGCAGATGCATCTTTTTTGCTTTGTTTTGGTGGGCTCTGTTTGTTGGTTGTGTTTTTTTATATTTTACAATCACTGTATATAACCCTGAGTAAAAATCACTATGACTGAACTGTGGGAAGCTGTAACTAATCACAAGCCAAAGCTGATCAAAAATAAAATGCTTGTAGTTTTGCCTCATTCTTAGAGAATGACCTTACCATGCAACAAATAAACCTATTGTGCACTGCTCCCTTTTCCCAGAAAAATCCTCCATAAAAATTAAATATAATGCTATGTCACTTGGAATGTATCAGGATTGATTGCCTGTAAAAAGACCATTGAAGGCTGTACCAGATGCTTCTTCACTAGAAAACTAAGAAAAACTAAAGTAAGACAGAGGAGGCTTTTGTCATTGCTAATGCTTCCATGTTTGTTCTTGGGAGCTTGACACCCTTAGAGAGGAAGAGGCCATTATATTAGTTCCTCACCAACTTCACTAACTTACGAGGAGAATTTAAGCTGCTTGGATCACCAGCCAAACCAATGCAGTGGTGCTGTTACAGATAGCAGTCCAATTCATTTTATACTAAAAGAAGCATAGGGGCATGCGGTACCTAGTTGCTGCTGCAAAAATCTTCCACTGGGAGAGTATTTTTGAACTCCTGATCTTCTTAGAGATAGTAGGGTAATGGAGGAAAGATCAAGTATTTCACTCCTGTGACTTGCTCATACACAGCCATGCCATACTGAATGAAGAGGAAAAACGGTTATTGGTTGTTCTGCTGTCCCCATCCCACCCAGACAGACTGCCACGGGGTACAGTAAGATAGCCAACATCTTCTCAGAGTGCACAGAGAAAAGAATAGAGGTGGAAGAACCCTACCACAGGATTTTTTCACAATCTTGATTTGTTTCACTCCTGAGAGCCCTGGTTTAGTCTGCTTTATGGTACATGGTACAGTGGTGGGCTAGTAAGCAAAGCTCAAACAAGATCAAACTAAAAGCCAGTAGTGGAGGAGAGGTAAGTGGTAATGAACAGCATAATTTTCTATGTCAAAAACATCAAAGCTTTGTATTTTTGGAGAAAGAGTGCTTCCTTTAAATTGTCACATACTCAAGTAAGCTATAATGGACTAGCAGGATCTAAATGTCTGTGAGAACTTTTCTCCCAAAAGCACAAAGTAAGTATTTCCAGGATATTGCATAACCAGGCAAAAAGATGAAGCAAACTACTAACAGAGGCTAGTCTTCCAATCACTCATATTTTAAATATGAAAGGAGCAAGGGGAAAATACCAAAGCAAAGACCATTTGTCTACTAGAGCCTTTAAATATGAAACCTTACTATTAGAATATAGAAAGTGCCTACTACAAAGTTCTTTCTTTGACAAGAACCACATCTGAAGAAGGATAGCCTATTAAGCAGCAAGCACAAATACAGCCTGCTCGCAAATGTCAGCAGAAAACCAGTGTCTTTCCACCAGGTCTATTCCCTACATACAGCCACAGATTCATATGCTAAATATAATGATAAAAATAGCCAAGGAAGGCTTATCACTCCTTTTTGTCCTACAAAGGCAATGCAGTTCAGAGAGAGGGAGTGTAAGTTTAGACTTCACTGTAAGTTATCAAAATAATTTATATCTGGTTTAACCTCTGCACATCAAGAAACAATGAGATTGCATGGTAACAGTTCAGAGCATAATCAAAACCCAAAAATTAGGCCTCACAAGAACAAAATTTGGCCTTCAGCAACTTCTCTTCTATTGCTTATAAGTAAAGCCTAATATAATCTCAATTTGCAAGCCAGCTGCTATGAACAAAATAAAATTGTTATAGTTCTGCTCATTTTAAATTGGTTCCTTCCTGCAATCCAGAACCAATGAGAAAGAAAAGTGCTCTACTGCTGCATTCTTTTTAGAGTCACTCCTATGGAAATCCGGCTCTTACAAAAGTAGCACTGAGGCACTGCACAAAAGCCAAGAAGCACTGAACTCCATATGAAAAAATTAAGCAAGCGTCAACCATTTTCAGACTCTGTCTTATCAACCAGCACGAGCTGGTGAGAATGCTTATGTCCAGAACTGCCAAGGAAGTGTCAGAGATTATAGATATTCTCGGCAACATAAAAAGGAAGTGATGGGAGAAACTAAGGAAAGGCACAAAAACTGCAGCACAGGATATCACACAAAAAAGTAGATAAAGTCATTCCATTGTCAGAGACTCCTGCTCAGGCCTTTCTCTGCTCGAAACTGGGAAAACTGCAATCCATGTTTTTGCATAAGTGTCAGCATCACAAATCAAACCACATAGTTCACTGTCTGAAACCAGTCTTTATTTTTTCCCTTTTTGCTCTAACAATAAATGACGCTTTTTGTTCTCTTATTGCTTGTACCTACATCTTAGACATTTCAATTCTTTCCACCTGTGAAAGCTAAAGAAAAGCTTTTGATAAAAAAGACAAGCCCTTCTTATAGCTACACAGTTCTAGAAGCTTAGCTTGAAAGAGAAAACATTATGTCCTTACTGTCACTACAAAACTGCTAGAGTGCACTATATCCCTAAAAGAGGCATGGGTTACTTTTCAGATCACATAATTTATGGAGAGGGGAAAAAAATCATGTGACACCAAGTCAAGGAATCACAGAATCCTAAGGGTTGGAAGGGACCTCAAAAGATCATCTAGATTATTCTCTTACACTAATCATAGAAGACAGAGAGTTTCTTTCTTAAAGGCATACTGATACTATTTTGTTCCTGTTCCAAATGCCATTCAAAGTTCAAGTGCAAATAAACATTTGATCACTCAGCTGCAGAAAAACATTGTTCAACGCTTGCAGTATAATGTATTCAAAACAGGAAGAGGAAAAAATAAAACCCAGAAAGATACATAAGCAACCAACCCGCAAGAGAAAACGGATTCTTACTTTATAACCAGAATAGATGAGCATCATATCTCTGATAATACACACTTAAAGCAATTTACAATTAATACCATGTTTCACTATGTATTTCACCACATTTTCTTAATAAAAAGTTTAATGTTTCCAGGTTTAGGTTTAAGCCAAGAAAAACTCCTGTGGCAATTTTCAAGTGAGCTCTGAAAATAGTAAGTTTTAACTGCTTTAACCTTTCCTTTCTAAAGAAGTCTTCATATTGGATTATGTTTTCTAATTTCTGAGAGGGTAGAATAACATCTGGAAGGCCATGAGTTGCCATTTTGAAGCTCTTCTAGGGAAAAAAAATATTACTTCAAAGCACAGAATAAGGAAAAATTAATTCAAGTGTTTTGGAATATAATTTAAAATTAATGCACATAAAACCAATAAAATTAATTGGAAGTGCTATAAAATAACCTTCTACTTTCTTGAGAAAAATAAATAAAGCTTTAACACATTCACACCTCTGGCATCTCTCTCCTGGTTTCTGCAGCAAGATGGCTCAAACATCCATCTGATCACACAAGAGGTATAAGCAGTATGTCTTCACAAGCTACTAAAATGCTAAACTATTCTTCCTCCTTGACTTACCAGTCTAACTGCATGACAGAGCTATAAAGGCACAAAGGAAACTAGAAAGTTAACAGCTAAATTTTTAGTTTTTAAAAAGACTGAAGGAAATAAACCAAATTAATTGCTAAAAATAAACATTGTTTTCTATGCAGTTAACAAAATTCCTTTTTTCTGGCAACAAAAAATGAAAGCTCCTAAAGTTGGCTTTCTGAAACAACTGAAGTGTTTCAACCGCCCTCTAGTGTTAAAATTAATGCAAGGACTAGCCAAGACTAAGACCGATACTTGTGTATATAGCTACAAAGCTAAAAATTCAGAAGTAGAAAGAACAGTGGGACAATTTGTCTTGAAAATGAAGGTTTCTCAAGTGTTCTTTTCAAAGTGCAGTTCTGCCCCACAGCAGTTGGCTACATGAAATTATGGAAGGTTTTTTCCTCAGCTTCAGCCCTGTATTTCTGTGAAAACTGGAAACAGTGACTAAGGAAAAGTTCTGCTTTACACTGAAGAAGGAAATGACACGAATTTTAAGAGATAAAAGAATCGATCATCTACTTCTGTAGCCCAAGCTCTACAATAAGCAAACATTAAAACTAAAGGAAGAACTTTATGATTCACTTTGCATAAAATAAGCTGTTTATATACAAGCATTCAAGATGAAAAATTCTCATTTTTCCTCCTCAGGCCCCACATGTGAATTTTCAGTTGAGTTTAACTAGCGTGCAGAACAAGGAAAACTAAGAGGGAAACCTTCTCTGAAGGTCATAAAGTCCTTTACCAGCAAATTCAATGAAATCCTGAGCACCATTAACAAAACAAGGAACATAGTTAGTATGCCAAAAAGACTAAGCACCTCAGAATATAAAGTGCTGAAAGAAGAAAGATAAATGTTCTAACACATGGACTATATAGTGGGCTAAAATATGAAAATGCAGATCAAGGATTTAATGACGGGGGGGAGAAAGCACCACCACTTTTGGATTGCTACATCAAATTCAGGCAGTGTTACTGCTGAATGAATCACTGCCCAGTCTACAGCTGAATATAATGCACATAGTTCAATGGAAATCAACAGATCCATTATTCATGGCTGCATTTGTTGTATGCAAAGCAGAGGTTTTACTCTGAGCTAGTACCGACCAAGTTTGCTGCAGAACCAGTAACACTGATCACACTAGAACAGTGCTGTTCCTGATCTATCTAATCCAGCTGGGAGATAAGAATGATTATCTCAGTTGTAATACTGTTATAGTACATCTACTCCTCTTTCAGGACTTGGATAACACCTCCATATAACATAACAGTTGCACCACTGCAGTTAACAGTAACTGAGGATTTTCTGAACACAGTGTCTGATGTTACATGGGCATTAATGTCTTTGCAAGATCAGGGACTGTCTTTCTGACAATCTACCAGCAGGCCTGTCACATCATTAAAACCTCTATTACATCTAATCAAGACATGAAGTCTCAGGAAAGTCAGCTGACTGGTTTGGAATGAATGACCTTCTAGCTCTTAAACCAGGGAAGGAGAGGTTGGCAGGTCTTTGATGGGAACCTCCTTGAAGCACAAGAACAGTCTGTTCCACTACTCAGGAAAACAAGTATTCACACAGGAGATTGGCTTGGCTAAACAAGGAATATAGGACTGAGCTCTAATGCAGACAGGACATCCACAAAAAACAGAAACATGGGCAGGTTACAGAGAAGGAATACAGAAACCTTGTTTGGCACATAGAGAGTGCTGCTAGGAAAGCCAAATCTCGCTTGAAATTGGCAAAGGACATCAACGGCAACAAGAAAAGCTACATCACTAGCAAAAATGTAAATGAGGAAAACACAGACCTGCTGGGGGTTGGATGACACAGTGCCAGCAGATACAGGTAAGACTGAGGTTCTTAGTGTCTTCCTTGCCTTAACTTTTCCAAGGAAGGTCTCGGGCCCCTGCATCTAGAGAGGGTTCAAGGAGAATAAGGACTATCAGTAGATGAAGAAAACTGAGTGAGGCATCTCTTAAAGAATCTCAACCCATACAGGTCCTCAAGGTCCTTTTCTGAAGAGCTGATTTTGAGGCGGTCAGCCCACGGCATGTACTGGTGCATGAAGCGGGCATTCCTGGAACACATTTCTGGGCATATGCAGAAGATGTTGGTGCGTGGTGAGTGACAAATCGTGCCCAACCAACTTGATTGCCTTTTATGATAAAACAACTGGATTTGTGGACAATGGGACAACACTGGATGTCATTTACCTCAGGCAAGTCTTTCAAAGTCTCTCACAGTGCTCTTGTTATCCAAGTTATGGATACATTACATATGGATATATTACAGTCTGGATGGGTTGACAATTAGATAGTTAAAAACTGGTCAGAAAGATAGGCTCAAAGAATAGTAGTTGAAGTGTCACACTGTATGCTGAATGCCGGCAATGAGTACTGCAGCGGTCTATCTCAAGGCATGTCCTGTTTAATTTTGTTATCAATGACCTAGAGAAGGTGACACATTACTCTCTCATCAAGCTTGCAGATGACAGCAAAGAAGACGATAGTCAATACAGTCCAGAGCAGGGACCTAGAGGTCCTAGACAGGCCAGAGGAACAGCGCATCAGGAAAGGACTTCTGCTCAGAAGGATTGTGGGTCCTAGTGAACATTAGGCTAAACAGGAGTCAGAATTATGCTTTGACAGCAATGAAGGATAAAAGCTTACTGAGTTGTACCTACAGGGGCCTACAGAGTATGCAATGGAAGTAATCATTCTTTACTCAAGACTGTACTAAATCCAGTTTTGGGCCTTCTGTACAAGAAAGATATTGATAAACTTGAGCAAGTCACACTGCAAAGACCACCAAGATGCTCAAGGAGCTAAAGCACTGGACCTATGAGGAAAGGCTGAAGAAACTGGGCTTGTTTAGCCTGTGAAGTCTTTGGGGAAACATAATAGCAGACTTTCAATTCCTAAGACGTTACCAAGAACACAGAGCCACGCTATTTATCAAGTGATGGGAGAATGAGAGACAATAAACTGAAGTTACCACAGGACACTGAAAACAGCAGTGCTCTGAAGTAGGGGAACATGTGTCTGAGAGATCATGGAATCAATACCCATGTAGATTTTCAAGAGTCACTTGGAAAATGTCAGCACTGATACTGCTTTGACTAGCAGCTGGGCTCGACAATCCCTGGAGGTCCCTTCCAACATCAATGATTCTGCAAGTGATGTCACCTTATAATCCTAACCAAAAAAGAATCAGTGGTATCATAGGTTCAATGCCTTTTGTGACAGTAACATCACAAACATCAAAATTACACAAAATTAAATTTGTTTAATTTTAGGTGCTCACCACTCTGAGGCAACTGCATTTATAAATGCTTTAAAATAGTATTTGAAAATGCATTAACATCTGCCATATGCCTACTCCAGGGCTTCCTGTTCTGCATTCACAAGCAGTGCTATGTTTGTAGCACTGAGGAATGTTTGAGCTGCTCTCCTGCAGCTTATGTGTTTAGCTGGCAGCATCTGTTTCAAGAAAATTTAAATCAGTGTCCCCACTCCCTCTGTATGTTTCCTTCAGTGCAAACATACTGATATGGTATAAGATGCATGAAGTCATATAGAGACAAGCTTTTAGCCATGCTGGAAGCAAGTCTGGAAAGTTTCCATGATACAGGCGGTTTGCCCTTAGCCTGTGTCACACCTCTGTAGTGCCATTATCCTTACTGTATCTGCTCTATGAGAACCATCATTAGCATGAAGGCTAACAGTTGTACCACAGTGTCAAGTATCTCACCACAGTAGTCAGTGATGGGATCAACATTTAATGCCATTAATCTAGATTAAACCTTCATGTAAATCAAGACTAGACTCGCTGACACAAATTCTGAGAGCAGCGATAACCCAGCAAGGCCAAACTAAATTGCTGCCTGGAATGCAGAGTCTGATGTAATACTTGGCTTCAAGTTGCTCCCATGACTCTCAGTTACATGTACAGAAACAGTCTCCCACATTGCACAGCTACTTTTGTTCAGCAGTTTTGTGAAATCTGTCAAAAAATTCAATGCTGTTAGCACCAGTATCAGCAGTAGGCACTACATCACAGTAAGCACCCTGGATCTCTGAAGCACAGTTACATACTTAGGAGGAGAAAAGATAAACACAGTTTTAAACCAGAGAATTATGCTTATAAATATTTCATAGAAATGTCAAAGCCTGTAAAGTAGGGGAGACCAGAGTTCATCAAGTACAGAAGTTTCCAAATCACTTCGCTCAGCTACATACATTCATTAGGGACTGCAGTGACAGGACAAGGGGTAACGGGTTCAAACTTAAACAGGGGAGGTTTAGATTGGATATAAGGAAGAAATTCTTTCCTGTTAGGGTGGTGAGATGCTGGAATGGGTTGCCCAAGGAGGTTGTGAGTGCTCCATGCCTGGTGGTNTCAAACTTAAGGAGGTTTAGATTGGATATAAGGAAGAAATTCTTTCCTGTTAGGGTGGTGAGATGCTGGAATGGGTTGCCCAAGGAGGTTGTGAGTGCTCCATGCCTGGTGGTGTTCAAGGCCAGGTTGGATGAAGCTTTGGGTGACATGGTTTACTGTGAGGTGTCCCTGCTCATGTCAGGGGGTTGGAACTGGATGATCTTAAGGTCCCTTCCAACTCTAACTATGCTATGATTCTACGGCAGTGCTGCTGCTTTATGCACATTCTCAGCATAATATAATTCTGCTGCAAGGGCATGCTCATATACCACAACCAACACATGTACCATCCTTTGGGAATGTGAGTCAGTACAGCATCTAACCCGGCATCCAACCACTTTTTTAAACAACTCATCTAACCAAGGCCTACTTCCTGTCGTTTTTGTTGACATTCTCACAACTGTGGACAGACTAATTCTCTAGGGGCATGCAGTCTGTTTCCCTTCTCTCTTCTTCCTGAAACTCCCACAATGTATTCCCACTGCATGACAGAAGTTACTGAAACAGGAGGAAAACGCCTCAACTTTTGCTGAATCATAGACATGCATCCAGTTGCATGCAACAGCTTTCCTGGTACACGGTGATGCACTGATGTGCCACGTTCTTACAGCACCAGAAGTTCATCGGTCCTTTCACAGGAAGCTTTTGGGCACTGTGGTCAGATCAGAGCTGACACACCATGATGCACAGCCTGCTGGTGCTTCACTTAAGAAAATATTAGACCATGTGTAGTCTTAAAACACCAAGTGCTATGTTCTCACAGGAACGGACAAAGAATCTCATTGCTGTCAGTAAAGAGAGAACTTGTTCCCACTTGAAAATCTCTAATTGAACTTAATAGGTAAAGAACAGACTTAAGAGCTGAAACCAAACATTTAATATCCCTCTCCAAGTAGGATTTCTTTAGTATTATATTTAGGTAATTATTACCTAACTGTGCCCCCAACTGTTTTAAATGCACTAAATTCACAACCTCACTATCAACCTTGAGGATGACTTCTACAATCTATAATGATGATATGCCATATGAAAAGTACAAAGTTTTCTTTCATTGTTTTTCCCAGCTTGGAGTTGCAGTGAACCTCTCCTTGTACATGACAGAAAGCAAAGCTTTTCTTTTAAAAATCTTGGAAAACTGTCAAATTAAAAGACAGGGTAGCATGCATAACAGCACTACGTGTTTACAATTTTAAATATTTCATATGCTTGTTCTGATTTGGTATCCATGGAATTATGGTAATGCAAAATAGAACTGTATAAACTGAATTAACAGATGTTATTGTGAAACAAGAGTACACGTATCTACCTACAGCTTCCTGTAAATTGCGTGCAGAGAACAAAAAGTGGATGAAATCACTAAAGAGTTCCAGTATTTCCAGTATTCTCAATGAAAACATTGAGAAATAGTCTTCCTCTTCTTTTACACACCTTACCTTAAGAGAGAAAATGTCTGCGCCCATGCTACTTTATTCTTTTCATTCATCTAAGGTTCATCAGCCTGATTTAATATATGTCACATTGCATACCTCTGGGTGCTTTAACAAGCAGGAATTTGTCTGAGCTTGGCTGGATTCCCTCAACTGCACCCTCACCCATCAGTTGTAGATGGCTGGTACTAGCCAACTGTAAACCACTGTTCCTGAACAAGCAACAATTGTTCATAAAAACCAACATAACACACCACAACACTGAGTTTTGTCTATGTATTGTTCTGTGCTGCTATCAAAGGAACCACTCGCATGAAAATACAAAAGCAGGAAACATTAGAAAAGTACATTCCTTGGCACCAGCTCTTTGCTGGCTTAAGTCTTCATTGTACAGTGCATCACGCAAATAAATAAAAGATGCACTGTGGGCAGATCTAAAGCAAAACCAAACCAAACCCCAAACCAACTAATACCATCCTCCATTTAAATCACAAAAAAAACCCACTAAATTGACAAACACTTGTGACTTATATAAAGTCTCGACAGAGGTCAGTGCTGCCCCTGAGATTTTATTTCAGCCATTACCTTTGAAAGCCAGGCCTTTAGAAATGTTAGTAAACGCCAAAGGTAAGCAATAGTACTGTTGCACAACCACACTCGCTGGCTTTCCACCTTTGGTTGTTGGTATTTTTTTAATTAACAAGTACATAATAACAAAATACAAGGCAGGATACCTGTGTTGCTAGTGTACTAATTTTCTTATGCAAAACTGCAAAATATAAACACTCAATTCACTCCTGGAATCTTCTTCACATCTTCCAAGTCTCTGGAACGACCCAAACAGCACCAAGTATCATAGGGGTGGCTGGACAAAGAGCCAATTTTTCTGTGTGAGGTTCCCCATGCAAAAAACAACTGCTAGCACATCTTTGCTTTCTAGGAGGTGAACAGAACTTAGAATCATAAGCCATGAAAAACAAACCAAACCAGTTTAATAGTGCATATTTTAAGAAATGCTGCTCCCAATGCTTTGAGTTTAAATACGTAGCAACCATTGGAAAAATTAACAAAACAGTGAACAAAACATACACGTCTCAACAGGCACCCTTCACTAACTTCTTCTGCCTGTTTCTTTTTAATACATACAGGGCATGGAATCAAAAAATAGGAAATGCTTTCAGAGAATCATATTACCATTAAACATTAATTAGATACATAAACACTATTTAGGCTAAAAACAAATCCTTGGAGACAATATGAAGTAATTGTCAAACATTATCTTTTTAAAAGTGTGTTTATAAAAAAAAAGCAAATGCATTTTAAAATCAAAAATGCCACCTGACCCAGTTTCCTGGTTTTGCTTTTAATTGCAGAAACAGTTTTAAAAGATTACAAAAATTAATACAACAAAAAGATAAATGTCAGTATATCAGTTCTGCCCAGTAACTGGAATTAAGATACCTATTATTTTCAGTAGCATTGTATGACAAGTCCATCACCCTTCAGCTTGTTTGGCTTGAGAACAATCCAAAATAAGTACAGTGTTAACACTCTGTGTGTGAACACTCAAATGAGAGACAGAGCCCCTGCAAAGTCCAATTGTGCTTTGAGCTTACTTTCTACCCAAATTCAATCTAACTTTCCTGTAAAGGTAAGTTCATGCTTTTGCAACCACTCCACACAAATCTGTGCCATCTGTCCTGCTCAGAATCACAAGCACTGAATTCTCTTTCTGTTATTAGCCACACACAGTTCACTCTCCATATTCACAGCATCTCCTGTCATTTTTACCAGTACTACTAGCCATTCAAGTAGTACTACTATGTACAATATACTCTTAGTACATTCAAGCCTGATTTAATGTTCATCCTGGAACAGAAGGTAAAAATAAACACATAAACACAAACCAAATGCTAGCAACATTGGGTTCAAATTTTATCAATCTTGCATAGCATCAAATAGGCCAGTTCAAAATGTTTGCTGTTTAACCTCCTCCTGGCCCACATGACAGGCTTTTGTCATTTGGTATGGCTTTCAGTTTCCCTCTGATTTTACTGCCTGACTTTGTTACTGAATGCTTTATCGATAGGTTTTGTCAACTCCCAGTTCAATCAAATAATTGAATCAGATAAGGTTCTGGGATTTGCTTGATGCAGCCCACTTAGAAAAAGAAGTTTCCTGGTGAGTTACATTGGGGGATCTCTCCATAAGCCTCTGAAACCCTCTACTAAGGGAAAATTAAAGGAAATACAATAGGCTTTCCATCTCTTACATCCTGAGCTCTATAAAGCAATAGTGCATTCATGCTATACTTTACCTTTGTGTTATGACATACTGCTTTGTGTTATGCCATACTGCTTTGTGTTATCTGTCCTCAGATGCTGCACATCACATCCTACCTAGCTGCCCATCTATTTCTCAATTCCTCCATTTTCCTTCTTAAACATTCCTTTAAAACAGGAAAAATTCTACAATAGTAGGTCAATTAATCTCCATGTCAGTCTGAGAGCAATATAGACACAGGCAGTGAATCACACAGAATCACAGAATCACCAGGTTGGAAGGAACTAGCAGGACAGAAAAGATAAAACAGCTTAGTTGAGTTTAGTCAAGGACAGCACTGGGCTGAGAGCACGCTAACAGCATCCCAGTACTGCAGTGGCAAGAATGATTGATTAGCCTGATATGAGGGAAATGACTAGGAATAATGGCTATTCTTGTCACCTACATACCCTCAACTTTTTTTCAAAGGCACTGAACTGTCAGCCCAAGCCATGGCCTCGGCAAAAAAACCTTAGCAGTGACTTCTACATAATGATACACTATACAAAACGGTACAGTGTATCAGGAAAAGACTTTGGTGCTGCTGCCTGAGGGCCACTCAGCTGCCTGAAAAACTGCAACAACTCAACCAAAGTGTCAGCAATTTCATACTGGCTCTACAGAGGGCTGGAAGGTTCAATTTTTTCCCCTCACTGCCATTTATAACTTCTTCAATATTCTACAAGTGCTTCTACTGAGTGACAGAGGTATCCCTTTGAAAATGATGGGATGGAGATCAGGGCTTCTAACAAGGAATGTAGGTGGGTATTCCAGGAGCTGCACTATGTCCACATGGAGCTACAGCTATGTGACCTCATGTGTCTCCTACAATGAAGGAAATTGTTCAGGGATTATAAGGGCAATAATTATTTGCAAAAAGAATAAAGATGAATCCAATGATAATGACAGTTTTGGTACTCTAATAAGTTCATTTTCTTGGTTTCTTAAGATAAATACACCTAACCGTACATAGCCTTTCTGGAGCTGAGCAGCATGAGCAGAATGTAAAGAGCAAACGTGAACAGCTGGGTCAAGAATTTAAATAAAGGAGGAAAAAAAAATCCAGAGTTCCAAGTGGGTTTGAATCGACTCTACAGAGTAGAAAATGCTTAAGGTCTGATAACAGATGGAAAACTACTGCTTTTAAGAAACTGGATTTAGTTCACAGCTGTCCAGCTGTGAATAGGCTAGCATTCGAACTATTCACATACTCATAGTGGTATGATATGAACATATCACTATTGAAATGTGGCCCTTCCATTTCATCACAGAGATGCAGACAATATGCTGCATGCAGCAAAACAGGTCTCGTGGACCAGCTCAGACCAGACCAGAAGCATCCCCCAGTTGCTTTCAGAGGCAGCCCTGCTCAAGAACTGCTGTATGGAAGGAAGCTGGGGACCACAGCTCTGCAGAAGCTTGGTGACAAAGAAAGAACAACACTCTAAGAAAGAGCAGAAAATGGTGCTCTATCAGCCATCATATTCCTCCATGACTCCTTTCTCATGACAAGCCAGTAAGAGACAGCCTCACCTTATCATTCATAAGGGGATCTGATTATATACATCACTAAAGACTAAAGTGAAAATTTTCCTCTCTATTAAAATACTTAAATAAAGATCGACTTGTGGCAGAAGGCCACAAATCTGATATTTCAAGAGAACAGAAGTACTAAGAAAACATGTTTTCTTGGTGACGGTGGTTAGCACCAAAGAGAACTTCTTAATTAATAATGGGGGCGAATATTCCAGGTTCAAGCAACCTGAGAAGAGCTAGCCATTAACTCGTAACAACATTTCTAGGACAAATAATTTTCCTTTCCCCTTTACAAATTTGTTTCACCAGTGGGATGCTCTCATATATGGAGACTGAAGTTTATGGCACATTAAAGCTTAGCTATATAATATTACTTAGCAACTTTCAGTACAGATCATTTACAATTGTGCCTCGAGGCCTCAGAATCCAGTTTAAAACAGAGACCCCTGTAAAAGAAATGCACTGATCTGGCCAAAGGCCAACCCCAGGCTGATGCCCAGAGGAACTTTCTTTTATTCATGCTACCTTAGCAGGATTTCTAATAATGTTCCTGAAGACCCGATCTAACATTATCCATTTAATTGGACACGCTTTTCATATGACCAAGAACAGAGATTGATGTCAAGAAGTCACCCAAATCAGACACAAACAAAGTGTTGGCCCAAATGTGGAAGACCCCAGCATGTTACACACCTATTACAAATATGTATCTTTGACACAACCTGGTCATTTTGTTATTTCTGTAAGACAGCCAAATAAGTTAACTAAATCTGTTCTCATAATTCTCTTTCTCACCTTGCTTGTCTGATCTCATTTTGGATTAAGCTTTACAGCCTATATTTCTACAGCATTTCCCAGGCCATCCTCTGAAACTCACTCTTTTGGGCACAATACAAAGAATAAAAACAGACCTGCCCCAATGAGGTATTCAGGGTCACCCCAGAAGATCTCACAGTCCAACACATGGGTAAGGCATAGTGTCAACATGCCCCCATACAATAGTACCTCAAACATTTAAACACCATTATTCGATATATCACATATGTTAAAATGTCCACCTTCTTTAAAATCATTGCCTGCCAAAACCAAACCGAAGCACATCACACACCCCTTTTGAATTCATTACACAACAGTGAAAACAATTAGGGCTCACAGTGCTTTATGGACATTAAAGAAAATATAACCACAGTAAGTGGTGGGTTTAAGACATAACTGAAGACTGTCTCCACTAATCAATCTAGGTCTGACTTCTCTAATAAGCAGTTTCCTACAATAGCTTTTGCAATACAATGCATTTAATTTTCAGTGATGAGCAGAAGCTTTTCACTCAACTTCAGCACCACACATGAGCAAGGCATTCAATCATTTTATTTTCACAACAAATCTATTGTTCAGATATTTGAAATTCAAGTCTGACAAGCTTTTTACTATGCATGAGTATGAGCATGTTTCATGGAAAGCAAAAAGCACATTTCCCATTCAGCTAAGCATGACAAAGTCCTACCTTCCTAGCAGAAACAGACACCTTTGAAAAGAAAACCCCTGAATTACAGTACAGGCTATCTGAAATCAACTATCTAACACTGATCAGTAAGGTAAAGAAAGTGAGGGAATTTCTAGACCTCTATTAAAGATGGGATACTAATTTTTCAATCTGCTTTTTCAAACTGATTTAATAACATAATAGAAAAGGGAGAAACCTGCACATTACCATGCATGCAAGAAAAATCTTTTAAATATCCTATTTATCTTCTCTCTCCAAGGGAGATGGGTTCTTTCGTACTCCTTGACGATGTGCACATCAGCATTCTGGGAATCAAGCCTATGCCCATTTATCCATGTAATATGATCATTTAGTATAATTAGCATATGATATTTTGACACTGCCATGGACTTGGACCAGATCTGAAATGTTAATATTTGCCTAACAGTACATCCTAGTGCCCAGTGCTACATAATGGTGTAACTGAAGACAGTGACTTGATGTGCTTTCTCTTCTGGGGCAGCGTTAAAGCTGCTGTGGGAATTCTCACTTTCCTAACATAAGGCAGTTTAAACATTACAGATAATGATACACTAATTTCAGCAGTATCAAATTTTAAAGGAGTGGAAACAAGCTCAAAGCGCTCACATTACAGTAATCATTTCAGGTAGCACGAGGATGAACAGAAAGAAAACTCCAGAAACAATTTTAAACTTCCCCAACTATCTTTTCCCTAGTACACTTCAGCACTCAAGGGCAGAGCCCAGCTTTCCAAAGACATAGGAATCAACGGAGCACCATTTGATATCATTCACAGCATGGCACACATGCAAAAAGTAATAAAAACAATACTGCAAGATGTAAACACACAGCAGCCTTACAGGAGAGACATTTTATGCCTAAGCTGAGGCTTTTTATAACTGTCTTAAATTCTACAGCATGAAATTTCATAGGTTCTTTATCTTACATGCTGTAACATTTTGTCTTATCTACTGCAAATACAAATGTTACCTTTATTAATTCCCAACCACCCCAACTATCTCTTTGTTCTTTTTCTTGGAACAGAAATATCCAGAAGCTCTTCATGTCCACTAGCAAATGTACACGTTATAAGCTATTTGAACACATCTTACTAATACAGTTTATTACTAATTTTTAGTCTCAGGAACATAGAGATCCAACAAGTGAAATTTTCCACAGCAGTTATACCACAGAACTACTGCCTTGACACCGAAAAATCCCTCTCAGTATATTTCTCTGTTTCCATTATATAAACGCTATCCCCAGATCAATGCATCTTTGCGTATCCCCAGGACTGAGCCATTGTGTGGTATCTCTTGAATATTTGCACATAGCAAAGAGAATTACTGACCTCCGTTGCTGCATTTCCTTGGGTACCTACAGCAGCACTTGGAGACAACCCCATGAACCACCCCATTAACTTTGGATTCTCTGAGCATTTGTGGCAAGAAAATAACAGATCACAAGAAGGTTTTGTAAGAGCTCAGTGTTGGCCCAATTTGTCTCCCTATAACATCAACATACACAGCATTAAAGCTCAGACTGACTGAGTCCAAGTATCCTTCAGAAAGATTTTACTTACTTGAGGTAACTGGATGCACACCAATGGAAAAGTCACAGATCAAACCTGTAGAGATGAAGAAGACCAAAGTGAACTTTGTTGCTTTTTGGACCCATCTCCCATCACAAACATAATTACCTCAAGAAGACAGAACAGAGAGATTGGAGTCTCAGAGGAAACAAGAAATTTATGTCAAATCTCACCTGCTTCTCAACAAAATAAATTAAGCCTACACACTGGTCTCTAGGGCATAATATACTGATTTCATTTGAATTTGACTCTGAATAACAGCAACAGGTAAAATACTAAAACAGAAAGAGAGAAACTAAAGGGAAAATAAAGACAATGAGGGAAAGCAAAACTTGCATGTAACTTAAATCAGAAATACTAGTCAGAAGAGTCCAGTGCTTCTTCCCCTTCGCATTTAGGTCCCCGATCATCACCAAGACACCGAATGACCTGTTTAGAGCCATACAAGCAGGAATAAGTAAGACCTGTCCTGTTGAGCTCTCCAGCACCACTCCCAGTTTCTGACTGGTCTCATGTTTGCCTCTGGTGCAACAAATCCCTGCTGGAGTGAAAACCACACAAAACCAAGAAACATAAAAGTACCCCACTTCCTCCAATTCACACTGGTACTTTCAGGGCTGTAACAGCACCAGGGTGCTACAAAAGTAGCAAACTAACAAGACTGAGACTAGGATTTCCTCCAAGAGGAGAGACACAGAACAGTACCAGATCCCGTGTCTAAAAGTCTATCAAAATCACTGCAGCTGCGGACAAAACTTAAGAGGCTGAGTATTAAAAAAAAGAGTGATCATATACCAAACTCTGTCAACAGAAATGCTTCCACTACTCCATTGCTGCTGCTGGTTTTTAAATCAATGCTTTCCCTTAGCCTGCCTCACTGCATCAAGACTCTGAAACGATGTTTTCAGAGCCTAGAAGTCGCAACAAGAACTCAATCAGATCTATGAGAAAATAATCTTCAAATTGTTCTTACATTTCCAATATAAGGCATTGTTAAAGGTCAATAAGGAAACCTGATTTCAAGAATCATGTTTTTAAAACTAAACACTCCCCCTTTCAGAACAATAAACATGGAGCTAATTTGTTGCCTTCACCTTCCATCTTTTTACATCCAGTTTTAAGAATTAATTTCCCTCAAACCATTGCCTATGTTGCCAAGAGGAAGTCTTGTGGATTTGGCAGTTCACATATTCTATTAACAATACCTTCTAGAGCACATGGACACCTCAACATAATTTAAACATCAGTTCTATGCATCTTCCATAAAGTGAACTAATACTATATGAACAGTACACTCATCACTGATGTCAGCTTGTATGTCAAGGGCACACAGGAAACTAGCCAACCAAGCTAGCTCCTTACAAACACAAGAGACAACAATTTCAGCAACTGAATTCATCATATTGAAGTCAAATGTGGCTTAGCAAAAGACAGAAGTATTTTTAAAAATCAAAAACTAAATAATCCATGTTTCCCACAGTTCCACTGCACAGATATTAGTTAATCAAACTGATGGCACACACAGTACACTGTCAACTTATATAAAGATGAACTTCATTCACCATTGATGTAAGCCTGTTATGAACACAGCATGACCTGTAGCAAAGGTGGAGACTGTCTTCAAATCATGTTATCCAGTGCCAGGTAATGGTCCTAGCCATATCAGAGGTATGCCTGACATAAGGCAGGTCTATACAGTAAAACTAAGAAAGGAAAATCAAACAGTTGCAAGAAAGCTGCTACAGAAAAGAGGTCTTCCTATTGACCAGGGCAAATGCTGACAACAACCTCAAAGAAACAGTATCTTCTGACAGACCGGAACTGGGAGACAAAAAATCCACACTAGTGTCCCAGGCGCTATGAAGTGCAAGAGTCTTGCCTGTCCTGCTGCTTTCACCATTGCTGGGGGCGGAATAATGGGGGAAATTGAAGCGTACTCCCACCTTCCAAATCCTCAAAGTTGTGTTATAATATTAAAGAAATTTTAGGGTAAAATGCAGCTGCTACATCTGGTATGGAATGTGGTTAATATGCACATAATCTACCCTACAACAGTTCCCCAGGCAACCTTGGCATATGCCGAGATAAACTTAATGGAGAGTGGAGCGGAGTGAAGACACCACAACCAAGCTCTGGTTTACTCTCTGCAGGTGTAGGAATGTGAAGATCCCATGCACTGATAAACTGCCTAGTAGCTGACAAACAAGGGTTGGAAAGTGAGAGAATTTCACACCAAAATATGTATGATTAGAGGCACTCAAGCTCTACAGATACATGCTCAAGCTCCATAAGTGTTTAGTTTAAGCTCCATAATCATATATTTAAGCTATATATAGTTAAAATTCCAAAGGTATTTAGGCAAGAAATTAAGATTTGTATTACAGTGAAAGAGCCGGAACAGATACAAGAGCCTCTTAAAGGGTCAGGAGACCTGAGAAATAACATTTATGATGAGAACTGATAGCTGGAGAGGCTTTGGCCTTGTAGGCAGACTGAGAAAATCAAGACTGAGGAAAACCATGACCAAGGAAAATGGAATTGAAGACAGTTAGACTGAAACAAATAAGATTAATGAACCCCTAATCAAGAAAGACTATTCCTGAAGTCTGCTACATCCTGACAAAACTTAAGCAATCATCAAAATGCGTTTTTCACAGCTGACAAAAACATGATGAAGGGTCCTTTTGGTGAACTTTCCTCACTATAATCCCATTTTAATACTAAAACTCACACCCATAGGCCAAAAGACCCCTGTCCAGGTCAGGAAACCCTCCCCTGAGCTTGCATTCAATTATTTAGTTATGCAGTCCTTACACAAATCAGTTGACCGATTGGTAGAAGGTGGGAAGGTTATGTGGAGTTACTGATTCAAATAAGATCGTATAAATACATGAAACTGGGGGAGGAAAATGAGAGGGAAGATCCCATTATAACTGCTGAGATTGGTTGATGGGCTGAACCCATCTTCTATTGGGTAAGGGCTGTACTCTGTGCCCATTTAATGACAGAGTTTTAGTTGGCTTTATATATTATTTTCATGCTTGTTCTCGCAGTTCGTATATTAAAGTCACCTTCAATCTTCAAATCTTAAAACTGTCATGAAATTATACAATAAAAATTCTCAATTAAGATGTATTTTGTGTGAATTTCCAGAGACTCAAATTGACCCAAAATTGGCTTAAAAGCTTACTCGAAAACTTTGTTTAACTTGGTAGTAAATCTGCTATTGTGTACTCTGAACAGAATGGTCAAATCACTTTGCGATACAGTGTGCTGCCTGGTGGAACCCCTGCAGAGGACTCTGACAGGCTAATCAGACTCAAGGATCTGTTCAAGGGTCTCAGGAAGGACTCAGGTCTTTCCAGGGCCTGTAACAAACCCATCAGACTTACAGGTGAAGGGGTGAAATCTTGTCTCTTATGGAGGAGTGGGGTGGTAAACCCCTTACTGGGGTGAAGACCTCCCTTAATGTGTGACACTGGTAAACAGATCAGTAAGAGCCTTCTTAACACTCAAGAACCACTGTTACTTGGCAGAGCTTTGTGAGACAGCACTTGGAGAGATCCAAATGCTCTGCTGTGTGGAAGAGAATATTTATATTTGGAAGGTTTCCTTTACAGGTTTTTAAGCCAGCCATTTAGGTTTTTATTTTACAAGGAGACATGCTCCTGTCTGCTTGTTAGTACAGGCATCTTCTTTTGCCAGAGTCATTGTCTCATTCCCCTGATGGTATGCTGTCCACGTGTAAATTAATATGTATCAACAATACTCTGCACACCACCCTCCAGCGGAAATGCCATCCTAGACATTCTTAGAACATTGCTTTCAATTCTTCACAACTTCAGCTGCACTTTCTTCAAATAAAGCACAGGAACAACCTTCATTTGCTACAGTCTTAACATAAAATGCAATGCAAAGCTGATTTTGGGGTAAGTACATATTTGAGAAATCAAAGAACTGTTCACAATAAAGCTAGTTGAACATCCTGGGCAGAACCACCTTACAATGAATTGCTCGCAGTTATGGCTAAAAAAGCAGCACTAGACACAGAGAAAGGAAAATACACTTTCAAAAGCAAGCCCTCTGCTCTCTGGGATCTGAGTTGGTGCCTGTTCTCTAGGTCAGAGTCACAAGATTTTGAGTTAAGCCTCCTTCGAACTTGCTGGATGTGACATTTCAGCACTCTGTTCAGTGTACCACCTCATCTTTCCTTTTCAGTCCTTCCTCCCAGGAGAAAGCCACAGACTTCCTCACCCTTACCCTACTGCCTTCGCAAGACTCCTGCATTTTCACTTACACCCCCCTGAGCTCCCTCTCCAGTCTAGCCCTGCCTCCTCCCAAGACATGCCACATAAGGATAATACAACAACAGTGACCCTATACCTGCATGAGGTTGATAAACTCCATCATATCCTTATTATGAGTATTCACAGACCAGTCCAAGCATTTGTAAATCAGTGAAGACTGTTCACAGTAAAGGCAGGTCTACTTTAACAGTATCAGCGTCAAAACTAAAGCTCAACTAACAGAGTTCAGCTGATTCTAGAGACATGCAATGACTCGGCCTCAGAAGTATTATCAGCTTTTCACTAGTTAATGCAGTTTGTTTCCTCTTTTGCATTTGTAAGAGGGATCATGGAAATAAACACCCTAGCTATTAGTCACTTCCACCGTCAGAAATATCAGGCATTCTAACAGCATGGCAGAGGTTGCATAAGAACTTTGACAGCAAAAGGAAAAAGCCCTTTCAAAAAGACTTAAAAGGTCAATGCAGGTGATCCTGCCCCTCTAGTCTGCTCCCATGAGACCTCACTTGAAGAACTGTGTGCAGTTCCGGTGTCCTCAACGTAAGGACATGGAGCTGTTGGAACAAGTCCAGAGGAGGCCACGAGGATGATCAGGGGCTGGAGCACCTCCCACTTGAAGACAGGCTGGGAAAGTTGGGGCTGTTCAGCCTGGAGAAGAGAAGCTGCGTGGAGACCTCATAGCAGCCTTGCAGTATCTGAAGGGGGCCTATAAGGATGCTGGAGAGGGATTCCTCATCAGGGACTGTAGCGGTAGGACNTTCGAACTTGCTGGATGTGACATTTCAGCACTCTGTTCAGTGTACCACCTCATCTTTCCTTTTCAGTCCTTCCTCCCAGGAGAAAGCCACAGACTTCCTCACCCTTACCCTACTGCCTTCGCAAGACTCCTGCATTTTCACTTACACCCCCCTGAGCTCCCTCTCCAGTCTAGCCCTGCCTCCTCCCAAGACATGCCACATAAGGATAATACAACAACAGTGACCCTATACCTGCATGAGGTTGATAAACTCCATCATATCCTTATTATGAGTATTCACAGACCAGTCCAAGCATTTGTAAATCAGTGAAGACTGTTCACAGTAAAGGCAGGTCTACTTTAACAGTATCAGCGTCAAAACTAAAGCTCAACTAACAGAGTTCAGCTGATTCTAGAGACATGCAATGACTCGGCCTCAGAAGTATTATCAGCTTTTCACTAGTTAATGCAGTTTGTTTCCTCTTTTGCATTTGTAAGAGGGATCATGGAAATAAACACCCTAGCTATTAGTCACTTCCACCGTCAGAAATATCAGGCATTCTAACAGCATGGCAGAGGTTGCATAAGAACTTTGACAGCAAAAGGAAAAAGCCCTTTCAAAAAGACTTAAAAGGTCAATGCAGGTGATCCTGCCCCTCTAGTCTGCTCCCATGAGACCTCACTTGAAGAACTGTGTGCAGTTCCGGTGTCCTCAACGTAAGGACATGGAGCTGTTGGAACAAGTCCAGAGGAGGCCACGAGGATGATCAGGGGCTGGAGCACCTCCCACTTGAAGACAGGCTGGGAAAGTTGGGGCTGTTCAGCCTGGAGAAGAGAAGCTGCGTGGAGACCTCATAGCAGCCTTGCAGTATCTGAAGGGGGCCTATAAGGATGCTGGAGAGGGATTCCTCATCAGGGACTGTAGCGGTAGGACGAGGAGTAATGGGTTTAAACTTCAATAGGGGAAGTTCAGGTCAGATACAAGGAAGAAGTTCTTTCCTGTGAGGGTGGTGAGGCACTGGAATGGGTTGCCAGAGAGGTGATAAATGCTCCATCCCTGGCAGTGCTCAAGGTCAGGCTGGACAGAGCCTTGGGTAACATGGTCTGGTGGTGTGAGGTGTTCCTGCACATGGCAGGGGCATTGGAACTACATGATCTTAAGGTCCTTTCCTACCCAACCATTCTATGATTCTATGATTCCTAGGTATACTGATTGCAGTCCTTTTAATATAACCCTGCACAATGTCAGCTGTCTTTGCTTTAAGGGCACACTGCTGGCTCATGCCCAGCTTCTTTAAAGTGTTCTCATCTCTCTTTATGCATTGGTAAATGTAGTGACATTCTTGTGATGTAAAAAAATTAATGGAACATCAGTCACTTGCAAACAGCACAAGTCTGAAATTATAAAAATTAAAATGTGGGATAGTTTTTCAATTGTAAAAACCAAATGCAACAGTAACATTAACACACTGCTTCTAAACCAAGCAGTCTCTTCTGATCAAGGCCCAACCACCTCCACACCAGTTCTCACAGAGTAATACTGAGACAAAGTCTTGGATTCTGTAGTGCTAACTTGCTGGTTTCACATGTGCCACAAACGTGAAAGTGACCCCTCCAACCAGTGCTGCAGCCTCAGTGCTGTTCTGCTATACTATCTGGTGCTGTTCCCTTTTTCACTTCTTCATTGCAATATTTTAGTCTGTGTATTTGGAGGGGGAGGGGTTAAACACTAAAAATATACACTTGTGTTGGAAACACCCTCACAGACAGGCTGAGGTTTGGCATGCTTTGGAAGAAAATAACTTAAAATAGCAAAGAAAGCAAAGACTGTGGGATATGCATCTCAGATGGCTATTTTCTGTTAAAATAACCACAATAATAACCAAGATAACACAATCATTCCCTGTTAACCATCTACTGTCCTCAACAGAGATTAACAGGATCATCCTAACCTCAGAGCAGAGCTTTGTCTGAATAACACAAATGATGTTGTATTAGCTATGTTCTGACCCCAAGGTCTTCTCATTCATGAGAGTGAGTTTTAAAGAAAGTGCAGATGCCTGAAACCAAATTCAGCGTATGTTCTGCAGCCCCATTATAGAAGAAGCCTTGTCTGTAGGATTTGCAATTTGAACGTTAGAGGTCTAAAAATACAAAAGGGGAAGATCTGGAGGCAGAAGCTACATTAGCTCCATCAGTTTCCATTCTTGGAGTTCAGAAGAAATGCAAAAGGGAAGCAAAGGGCATAGAACTATGAGTGATTCCTTTTTCTTTGGTGTTATCAACCCCATGCACATCACATTGATAATTTATCTTTCAGGATTTTTTAAATTACTGAGTGCTCACTTTGGCCCCACATTCTACACGAACACAGCTCACATGAACGCATTTCTTCAGTGGCTATTATCCTTTGCCATTATACGCCCTGGCTATAAAGAACTTTATCTATCAACAAACAAATGATTAAAACTACCTTGGCACCTGTAACTAAGAATTTTGCTACATTAACATGCTCAGTTTTAGCATCCACAGGTAAAGTTTAGGCCCATTTAGGAGTAACAGTGCAAACAAAATCCACGATTTGGCTCTCATGGCTGTTCTGGAGAACATCCCAGTCAAATCCCAGGTGATCTACCCTGACTACTAAGGTAAGTTCATGCAGTCAGGTGAGAAAATCAGATGCCCCATTCCTAGCCCTGTGCTCCAAACCACAAAACTACACAGAGTAAAAGCACATAACATATTAGTTGATAAAAGGAGTAAGTAGAGAAATGCAGCTTTATTCACCCTTCTAGTCTAGTTTTTTCCCCAACACAGCATCCCCATACCACATCCCTTCTCTGCCCATCAGAAACCTGGGGTGCTGAAGGCCTTTTTGGGAGGCAGAGCTCGCAGAGCTGCCACCTCCCATCAGGAGCACAGTGATAAGTGAATACCCAAGATTCCCAAAGTTTCCAAAAGCTTGAACAGGAAGAGGCAATGCCAGACTCAAGTTCTACGTAAGGAGGAAGGCAGAAACTGTTGACACCACCTCCGCGGAGCGCTGCCAAAGCCAGCTGTCAGCCCTCCGGCCAGCCGCGGGCTTCCTCCCGCACTGCCCCTGGACCAAAGCTTCCCTCTAACCACCCAAGCTTCCCTCCCGCGGTCTTCTCCGCACTCCCAACCACCCAAGGCTCGGCTCGGCGCCCTCGCACCCTGCCGCAGCCTCGGGAGGTGTGCAAGGGGGAAAGAAAGGAAGCCCCCCGCTTGCCAGCAGCGCTGCTTCAGGCGTATTTTCCCCGGCAGCGAAAGCTCCTCCAAGCCGAAGGCATCTGCTCCCATCAGAGATGGGCAACGCGGGCTCTCCAGCGGAGAGCAGGACCGCGTACGCAGACGCCCCTGGACTCGTCCCGTCTCTCTGAACAAACTTTCCTGTTTCCGCAAGAATTACCCAGACGCAGAGGGGCGG